>JAAAKG020137753.1:0-12824 GCA_010014905.2 Druon quercuslanigerum
ATAGATAAAGTAATGAATTTTTCAAAACTCACTTTTATGTAAAATAATAATTTGATCTGCCAATGACCAAATACTATATGTAAAATTAATCTTATTATTATTATAAATTATTATCGTAAAATAGCGTGAAATACTTTTAATTACAGTAATTTAAACCCGAAAATGCCCAATTATGCTTGGCAAGGCAATAAACTTCAATAATCCTATACGTCTAAGTTTTAGGAAAAAATTAGCTGGATCTAGCTGTGCCGGAATAGTATTATATGAAACACGACGCGAAAAGGGGTCAAGAGTAATCAGCACCGTTTAAACAAGGAAAATCAGTTATTTATTTCACCTTTAGTCACTAAGACAACTAAAAAAAGCCAAAAGTAAAAAATTACACAACGATAGTTAATTTCAGGGCAAAAAATATTAGTGAAACAGAATTTACAAAAATAGAAAAGGAGCGTATACATGGGTGATAATCCAAGGCGTCGGTAGAGCGTTACAGCAGGTTGACGAAAAGAGACCCAGGACCTTGCACGGACTCGATGTCACCCGCAACCGTAGAATTGAGAAAGTATCGATGGTATCTCCCTTGGCGGACTGAATGAACAGAAATGATACCCTACAGCGTACCCGCATAGTATCGCATAGTCAAACAACAGCAAGATGGGCATTTAACTTTTGCAATTCGGATTCTACGTTAAATTTTCCATTAGAATGTCATGGACTAATTGTAATCGTTTTTTAATATGCTGTAATATGCTGCTGCTGAAAGAAGATGCGTTTGAAGTCCCCTTAGGCCTATTTTAATGACAGGTAATGTATTTTTTTCAATTTGTTGACGCTGAAAAAAAAGTATGGTAATTATTCCGTGACCTTCTCACGGAAAATTTAACGTAGCATGCGAATTGTAATAAATTAAAGGTTCATCTTACTGTATTTTTTAGTTTTTGTTGCATTATACGGAAGGGATACTATGTGGATACTATAAGGGTACGCTATAGCGTTTCCTTTCCGTTAATTCGGTCCGCCAGGGTCGCAACCTTATTATAACTAAAAGTATTTAAATCTTCTTTATTCTTATATAATTCATTCTTATACTATTTTAATATAAAATTAAAACTCTACGTGTTATTTACACATAAAAAACTATCAACTGAACGTATGTGCATTCAAATGTGACTGAACTATCTTTTTGTCTAATAAAAGGAGTCACGTTATTATATAGATTATAAAGCATATTTATTCGGTAAGAAAAAGACACCGTTTGATAAAACAAAAGAGGCTTTATAGAGTGTTATATTATTTGTCATAGAATTACATGTCATACAGGCAATAGCTTGATTTATTATAGTAAAGCACTTTTTGTTAAGGACACCTTCAAGTTTCCGGATAACATCATAATCGTAAAATTACAAGCATGCGAGGTTAAATGAAAGAGAGCTAAACTGGTACAAAACACTTCGGATATAACAGACAAAATTTGGCCGTAAAGAATTATTACGTGTGGAGAAAACCCGCTCATTCGCAAAAAACGATTAGCGTCTCGCGCGTGGAAGGTGCGTGAAAAAGGTTCGACCTACCTTGAAGAGAAAATAAAATCATGATCTATGAATAATAAATGTCTATTGTTGTCGAACAAATTTCAGAATTTTCTTATGAAATTACAGACCGGGCGGGAAACTGCCATATGGTAGACTATAATAGTCTAGTGTAATTGCACGATGCTGTGCAAAGAATCACAAAAAATAAGCCGAGAAATTATACGAGAAATTGAAATAATTAAAAAATATATAGAACCACTACTGGTTATCCTAATCCTAAATTTACCAAATTTAAGGCGTTACCGCGATCCCAAAAAGTCGGTTGATACGTTTGTGTCGTTATCGCATATCAGAAAAGAAAGAAAATTAGTATTTCTTTAATGTAACGACACAAATGAATTACAACGTAACCGAAACAAAAAGGAAATTTTGAATCTTTAAGAATATGAAGTTCATATTTAAGTTTGTTAAAATGACGTTGTAAGGTAAACCAGGTTCAGATTCACCAGGAAGCTATCTAGATGGATATTTAATAATAAAATTTAAGAAGCATTCTAACAAGAGGATTTTGCTGAAGCTCTGGGTAAAGGTGAAAAAACTAATATATTATAATTTAGAACTGCAAATATCTTACTGTTTTGATTTTACAGTTATCATAATTTCTTCAAGATAATATATTTGCGGGTTTTTTGTACTTGGTGGCGATTCATAACCATAAATCTTCATGAAAAACCACGTGTGGGCAAACTCTTTTAAAATTACCTTCAGACTAAGTATTCAAAAAATATTTGATGCAAAATTGTAAAACGACCCTATTTTAAAAAAACAGTAAAACAGGCAATGCGGTTTCACGGAAAACGGTTCTTAATACTTTTGACTCACAATTTCTTCTCCAAGAAATTAAGTTTTATTTTTCTTATAACGGGTCATATCTTACACTCCCCTTCAAAATTTCTGCTATATCTGTGTTAGACTCGCTCATGTGAAAGCACGCGTTTATTTTCTAATGAAAAGGTTCATAGTGGACTGCTAATAAAAAGTATTCTCCATAAATTGATAAAATGGAAATACACATCTATGTTTGAGAAGAGGTCAGACCGTCTTTGTAAGGTTAATGTGTCAAAACTTTACCATTATTTTGTGAAAATCAAAAGGTTTCTGAAATATACTTATTTTACTAAATTCGTTCAAAGTATTTGTTTATATATTTAGATTATTCTGGTCTTATACTCGTATTTATCACTTAAATCTTTTAGCTGGCGATGATTAAGATCCTGGTGACAACTGAAACTCTACATTTTTACAGTAAAATAATTGGTAAAATAGTATATTACCTGGTTTAGTATAGGATCATATCCACCGCTGACCGAGTAATCACATACTTCACAGCAAACGTGTCTTCGAATATCGAACTCACTGCAAGAAATACATTTATTATTTTTAATGCAAAATGCATGAAATTAACCCTTCAATACTAAGGAAATCAGTTTTTTCTTCTCATTTACATCGAACAGGTAGAATGAAGGAACCAATCGTTGACAAAACAGGCAATCTCAAACTTTTCCATCATTTTTCTTATAAAGGAAAACTTCTTCAACTTTGAAACTTATTTGGCTAGAAAGTAAATTCATCAAGCTTTCATTTATGTATGTATTTTCCTTCAAAAATTTAGAATGTTAAACAAAAATTGTGATAAGAATTAAATTTACAAAAAATAACCATTTCTCGAGGTGCATTCCCTACCGGAATTCTAGACGATTTCTAGATGCTATTTTCTAGGAAAACATCATCCAGAATTGACCCCTTGTTAGATTATAACTAGACGGCTGCTAAACTCCAAAGGGTCACCCCCCTTAGTCTCTTTTTTATGGGGTAGTCAGTAAAGCAGTAAATTCATCTTAAGCCGACCCTATTAATATCTATACCTGTGTATAGTACGCATCTAGGGAACATCAAGTGGGCATCTAGGAAATGTCTAGTGCACATCTAGGGATTGTATAGTGTGAATCTAGGAAGCATCGAGTGGGTATTTAGAAAGCGTCTAGTGGGCATCTAGGAAGTGTCTATCGGGCATCTAGGAAGCGTCTAGTGCGCATCTAGGCATCGCATAGTGTGAATCTAGGAACGCATACAAAATAATTTACCAATAAATATTCTTTTCAACTTTAATACATTTTATTTGGTGAAATTGGTGTAATACTCTGAAACTTGTTTGTCTTACTTTTTATAGAGATGTATTCAAATGCAGAACATAGTTTACTTCCAAGAAATCACTTCTGATACACTCCAAAAATATATTTTCTTAATCTAGAAGAGTCTCTTAGACAAGAAATCTAAATTTTAAGCGACAGTTTATGAAAATTCAAAACACGATTTCTCAACCAGAAAAAAAATTATTTAAAAATTTTTTGTCATATAAGCTTAATTTTTTAAATTATTAAATTATATATTTCGCACACACGGTTACGTACACATATAATCGCACGCTTAAACACTTTGAAAAATTGCACTCCCCGCGGATTGGATCCCTACCTAAACTACCTAAACTAGAGTGTCCTAATCGTGCGCACTAACCACTTCGCTGTTGAAGCACTTGGATCTCGGTAACAAAATATAGTCCTAGTATTGCAAGGCAGCATCGTACCAAGCCGTATGGTGAGCCTCAACCGTCTTCAAACTAAAAGCTGTTAAACTCAATGTTTCTTTAAACAGCTTTCTGATATGAGAATTGAGTTTTACTCATTTCAAAAAAGGCTCTATGCTTTTTTTCTTTAAATATTCAAAAGATTTATACAATATTCAAAAGTAATAAACACTAAAGACATTTCTAGTAAAAAATGCTTCAATAACCTTCATAACAAAAATCGATTTTTTCTATACAAAAACCTCGATAGGAAAACTTTTATAAAAAGCGCAGTTTTCAGTTTATCGCAATTCTTTTACCATACTTTTTTTACTCAGTTTTAAATGCTGAAAAGATTTTATAAAATATCAATTTAAAATATGTAAATAACAAATTGAACTTCACTTATTTCACAAGGAGCTCAATACATTGTTCTTTAGTGATTTAATCCGCTTAAAAACTGTCTAAAGTTAAACAAAAATAAAGAACTGTCGTGTTCAAAGACTTTTTAATAACCTCAGTGACAAAAAACATTTTCTGCTTTTTAAAAACTTCTGAAAAACGCAAAGTTTTCGACTGATCTAAAAGAAAAAATTGGATACCTAATATCAGTAGTACCTATTTCAAAAAGTGCTCGATACTTTATTTTTCTTTAGAACATAAAATACTTCGAAATCAGAAGAAAAAAGAATTCTATAAAGAACAGTGAAGTGTAAGAACATGCAGGTTGAAAGTGATTCTCACGGTGGTCGGATGCACAATATTTTTTTGCTTCCTCCTTGCATTCACAATTATTATATTTCTAAAATGATTATTAGCCGATTTTTTAATTATTCTTTTATTACATTAAATACATTCTTAATGAATTTAAAAAAATGTTATTGAATTCCTTTTCCTTAAATATTTTGCTTTAAAAAAACACAAAATTTTTTTAATTATCAAGAAAATGTAATAATTGTATTTTTAAACATTTTTTAAGCCTTGAAACCTTGTATAAAAAATAATGATGTAAGTATATTTTCCATGATTAATTAATTATTTGACTGAAAAACTTAATTTTATTAAATTTTTATAAATACACTTATTTACAATATCCGCATTAAATCTATCCTAACTTATTTACCATAGCAACATTATACGCGCGCTATAGCATGCGGGACACATTGCATTGCAAATTAATAATAAGCGCCCGTTTGCCCTTTTTAAACGCTTTTTATTAACTTGACCTTCGCTCATGTCGGCCATCAAATTTAAAAAAAGAAATTTTTTTAAAGTTTTTAAAAATTAAGAATTTTAAATTAAAAAATTTTTTTCACATTTTTTGCAGATTAGTATATATTCATTTAAGACGCGGCGATTAAAAAAATGAAGTTTCTAGCTTGTCGAGAAGTACCTTCATTTTTTTAAGTCATGTACGTTCATTGGAAGGTTTGCGAAATGAAGAGATAGATTGTGCACAGCTTATCGCTAAAAAGCCATGTAATGTAAGATGTTGCAATTGAAATGCAGCGTCTTAGAACTGAATAGTATAATACTGAAATATATTGAAACAGAAAAAGTATTTCTACATCAGTGTTAATAAAGTATTATTAACCATTATAGACAAATAACAAAATAATATGTAAAATTATTTATTATATCTACTGTATGCATACATGTGTAAATTATTTAAATAATTTATCAATTTTTTTAAGTTAAAATAAAATGAAAAAAAAAGAAAACTAGAAAGTAGAAAATAAAATAAATTTAAAATTTAAAAACAACACGCTTTTATTAAATACTTACCGCATTTAAAACGATTGTTATGCCCCACGCTTTTATATTACTGCCAGTTATTATTTTTAGATTTAATACATTTTATTCATTCAGATTGTTTTTTTCAGTATGTTTTAAATGCGGTGAGCATTAAATAAAAGCGTTTTTTTTCAATTTTATTTATTTCTTTATGAACCTTCCTTTCGTATTTTCAGCTTCCAAATATTGGGATTTTCCCAAAATCGAGACGGCATAAAAGCAATGAAACGTAAAGTTGACCTGGAATGAATGGGGATAGAAGAGATGCACGACTAGCTTTACTTTAGTCACAGCGACACAAGATCCTGCTTCTGAGATTCTTCTCACATTTATCTTCTGCATATGCAAAAAAGAATGAGTTATAGCATGTGGTTGTAGGAAGGCAGGGCTAAAATGTTCCGTCATTTGCATGAATTTTAAGGGGCAGGACTGCGCAAACGTTGCTGAGATTTTGAGTGACTCCGAGGAAAGAGGAGCGAAAGAGGAATAAATTGAAGCTACCACTCGCAAACTGTCCCAAACTGAGAAAAAAGGGGATTCAGGGAGGAAGAAGAACCACCAGAGAAGGATTGCACAACAGAAGCACAAACGAGTTTAACAAAAATTTCAAACCGAAAAAAGTTACTAGTTTGCAAACAAGAAAATAAATACATCAAAAGATAATACAAAAATCTATCCCTCCATGGATAAATTTATCAATTATCCATAAACTAATTCATTAATCCATTCATCCATGATCTAATGCGGAAAGCACAAAAAACGCGCCCTTTATTTTACTTCATAGGTGGTGTGGAAACGAGTATAATTATAAATAATAATTATAATTACTATTATTATAATAAAAACAACAACAATAATAAAATTAGTTCAATATTATAATAATATTAATAATAATGTGTTGGAAATATAAAATAACCTCAACTCTTAGATGAAGTAACATTAGGTATATATATATATATATTAAAAGTTTGTCATAACGACAACTGCAGGATTTCGTCGGTTTCGGGTGCTAATATGAAACATTGCACCCAATACCAGCGAAATCGCGGTAAAAATTTCAGCCATAACCACGTCTCACGACCGTGAGTTAGGTGGCTACAGTCTATGATGGAATCAATACAATGATCCGGCAAAAGTCTCGTGCACTCTGAGGACACGAAGCGATCCAATAACGACCGCCTTCTGCAGTTTCCCCGCAAGTGTTCTGGCATATTGTTCACAAGCAGGGATGCTTTTCAGGCTATTAACCAGTGAAAGCTTGGCACCTCCAAGAGCGCCGATGATAAGGACAATTAATTTAACAGAATATTCCTGGTTACAATCGTCGCAACTCCTTTACAAGCTCTCTACACCTCTTTTTCTTTTCATTCTCCTGACTATGTTTTTGTCAGCTGGTGCCGAAATTCGATAACGAACAGAGTTCGCTTCTGGAAGTCAAGGAAAACTAGGTCAGGCCTAGAGAGTGATATAGAAACAATTGTCAAGAATATAAAGTTCCAGTATATGCTTAGCGGAGCGATATTAAGGTAAATGCCGTAAGAGTGACAGAGATGCTAATGAAGCACTCTTAGTGCCGCATTGTGCCTTTGGATGTAGGCCGTTCCCGCATGAGTTGGACAACTAAATAGTATGTGTCCTAAATGCTCAGGGAATGTCTTATTTCAAAATTTATCCTAAATTCTTTTAAATCGGCAGACTTCACTGCCCTCAATTTCTTTTTGATGAGCTACAAAAGAATAGTACAAATCGTCAGGGGTGTTTCTTCAGAAACGCTGAAAAATATAAAAATAGAAGATTGAACAATTCGCCTTCAGAACTCTAAAGGCGACTTGTTTAAATATAATTAAAAATTTTATTTACTTTAGAATATTCTTTGTACTTTGCTCCAAATTAAAGTATTTTTCAAATAAACTAAATTTTTATTTCATTCTAATATTATCTTATATTGTCAATTCCTTCGGAACTGATGGGTTCTAGAAAAAAAAATGTACCACTTTGTCAAACAACATGTACAATATTCACTTTATTGCTTTTTATATTTAACTTTACTTTTATGAATTTCATCGAATCGTTCTGAAGAATTTAAAAGAATTCAGAATAAACTAATAGAAATTAAAGTTAATTTCCAAATCTCTTGAAATCTTTAAATCGCAAGCACTATTAAAAATCACTGCTGACTTTGAACCACGATAACTGAGCGAAAAAGATGACAGGGCATTTCAAAAAAACAGTTGGAAAGCCTATGAAATTCTCGGCCGGTCTGCTGATCATCTCCTTCGTTGAGGCAGGACCGAATAGGCCACGCACAGAGGTGGTGCTTGATGGTCGCTTTATTTTGTAATTTTGATGATCGGAAAATTAAATAATAAGCGAGTTGTTTGTACAAGAAAAATGTTTGTGTGAAGGAAAATAATATACTACTTATTAGGAATTTAAAATATAATTTTCATTATAAATACGCACTGTTTTGTATTTAATTTATTTTGGAAATTCCATTATTATTCACTTTTAATATTTTTCAGTGTTTTTCATATAAATCATTTATTTAGAATTTAGATGCTTAATTCGTTTGAAAAATAGTTTACTCTAGTAACAATATGTCTACAATTTTTATTAATATTCTAGTTGATAAAAATGTTAAGAAATAAAATAAAAACTGTTCGTCATTTTTGTATTCTTTAATATGGGGATAATTCTGAATTGAAATAATTGTAAATGATTTTTAAAATTTACAATAATTTGAACTAAAAATTACTGATGAGCAGAATCAAAAGTATAAGAGAGCCCAAATAAAGCACCACCTCTGTGCGTGGCCTATTCGGTCCTGCCTCAACGTAAAAGGTGAGCAGCAGGCCGGCCGAGAACCGTGATTGTCGACTAAAACTAATCTCAGATATGATTGAACATTTTTAATCGTATCTCCGTCTCTATATCGTATTATTCTCAGATTTTCGCAACAATTTTCCTAGATCATGCGAAAAGTTGAAGTCGAGGTAAAAACTTTTAGAAAATCTAGAATTTTTTTTTAAACTTATCACGTGCTGCATTCTCTTCAGCAGATCAAAAAAAATATTTTCAACATTAGTAGACGTGGAATTTTATAGGCTTTCCAACTGTTTTTTTTTTAAATACCCTGTCATCTTTTTTCGTTGAGTTATCGTGTTTCAAACCCAGCAGTGATTTTTAATAGTTTCCGACGGTAGTGTACAATGTAAAAAATATTTGATAGATTTTAGACAAAAAAAATTAAGGAGAAAAAAAACAAATATTATACAGAACACATGAATTTTAAAGACAAAATAAGGAATTTTCTATACCAATTTCTACAAGTTACATTAATAGTTAAAATCAACTCTTGAATTTTCAACAAAGACAATTAATTATCTACCGAAAAGGACGAATTTTAAAAAAACAACATCAATTTTCAACCAAACAGTTGAATTTACTGTAAACTCAAAAAATATATTTTTAATCGAAATCAAATAAATTTTCATTAGAAAATAAATAAATTTTGAATAGAAAAACGAATCTTCTACAGAAAGTTGAATTTACTAATAGTGACTAATAGACTACTGAAAGTGACTGTGTAATAGCCCTGACTAGTTAGAAAGATTTCCAGTTAGAAAGATGAAATTTCAAAATAGTGAACTTCCAACTAAAAAAGTAAAAAACACCACATTCAATATAGCAGCTTTTCAAAATGTTGGGAATTTACCTTTCTGAAAGTAGGACATTGAGTAAAATTCTTTCCTACTTTCAGAGACGTGAATACCCGAAATATTGTAAAACCACTATATTGAATGTGGTATTTTTTACTTTTCTAGTTGGAAGTTCACTATTTTGAACGCAGTTATTTTACAGGTTTGAGTACAATTACAAAATCGAAGTGGCGTTTTACAAAAATTTTTTTTACAGTGTACGCTATTTTTGTACGGCCACAAATATGCACCCTAGGTGCTCCGACAAATTATTTAGTGTACATTTTTGTATGATATATTCCCGAAATATTATGAAACAAAAAATACACGTTATTCGCAAAGTAAATACAAAATAAATAATAAAAATAAATAATAAAAAAAAAATAATAAAAAAAAATAAATAATACAAAGTAAATACAAAAAAAGAAAAATCTACTTATCTGGCATTTCCAATTTCATTTCTGACACACGAAGATTTGAATCGTCGAAAAACTTGATTGTGGAGTTCATATTTTCTTTCATAATAACATAAACTGCTTCCGGTTTTTTTTTTTTTTTTAATTTTTTCATTTCCGACTGTATATGAAACTTTTATATCGTGATTTATGTACTTCCTTGTATATTTTTCTCATTTAATAAACACAACGAAACCATCAAAACAAGCACACGAAACTTTATTGGTTTTATGCTGTTAGTCAAAACTGTAACGAAATATAACCTCGCAAACAAAACAAGAAAATTTTCATCTCGAAAATATACGAGACCGCCTCTAATTGAGTTGATTAATTTTTCGTTCACACCTCTGCAGCATTTAAGAAATTTGATTTTCCTCTAGTTGGTTTTTTAAATTTGTTTAACAATGAACAACATTAAATACGGAAATTCAAATTTCGTTTACAACTTGTTCCACCGTATCACTGCCCCTATGTCAATTCATCATGGCGGCCGACCAAATAAATGCGAGAATTCAAAAAAGGCTCTTGCGCAAATATACATTTCACACCGTCAAGGAGGACGCAGATTTCGTTGCAAATTGTAGATATCCTCTCCCAAAAATGATCAGGAACAACGAGATGATTGGCAAAGGATCGTACCTTTACAGAGCCATGGAGCAGGCGGCCGAGACCCTTGGCCTGAATTTTAAGAACACAAGTGCCGAAAGTGCATTACTCCATCTAGATGCTTATTTTCTAAAAGGCGAAGTAAAGAAATCAGAGGTTAAGAAATTCCGCCAACAGTTCCTTGAAAAGAAAATGTACGAAAACTTTTACAGAAATGCAGAAGAACAGTCCTTGCCAAAGGAGCAAAATTTTGCTCTTCTTAAATAATCAGGGCCTAATTCAGGTACAGAGGTTATACCACGACCGCATTTTATGTCAAATAGTTCCTGATGATAGCTGCAGAGCGTTTCATGCAAACCCGAGCACCTAGGACGCATACTATCTAGTTGTTGTTAACGAGGAGTCGGGAGGTATATGACATGGTTAAAAAGAATGGCATGGAGAGAGAAGGCAGAAGGAGAGGAGAGAATGAGAGAGTCAAGGTTTAACGGAATCTATGTGTGGATCATGCCAAGGGAGAGAGAGCAATATTTGTGTGAGAAGAAGTCAGAAACTTATAGCGAGAATGAGATGCGGATGCATGAAGGATTATAATTGGTTCTGGCTTTCTAGAGAGAAGAGGATGTGTGAATTGTGCGGGAAGGGAGATGCAAAAGAGGATCACTGGTTGGAGGAGTGTGATGCGGTGGAAAGGTGTGGGATAAACATGGAGGTATTGTTGCATAAAAGGGGGACAAAAGGGGGACAAAGTAGCATGGGTGAAGAGGGTGTTGGGTAAGATGGAGAAGAAGAGATGGAAGCGAGGAAGGCTAGGCTATAAAAGCGAGCGCCTTACAAATAAGACACACTGCGGCAATAAGAGTGCTTTATTACCATCTCCGTCACTCTTGCGGCATGAGCCTTAAGACCGCTCCGGGAAACGCGAGAGAGAGAGCGAGATGGAGAAAGTGAGAGCGCATCCACATCTTAATCTACTTGTACTATTTTGCCATTTTCTGACATCCATTCTTTCATTCTTTCTCATTCGTCCCTCTACCTCCCTAAAACTCCTTCTTCCACTCTTCATCCAATCAATCTTTCCCTAAAATCTTTACAAAAATTCTTTTGCCAGTATCCTTTATCTTCCATTCCTATTCTACACCTTTCCCATATATGCTCCCATGTTTCCTCCTTCCATTCACATATTCTGCACTTTCTGGTTTTTTATCTCCCATATTCTCTCTCCATCTCTTTTATAAATACTGTGGTACTCCTTACTTTTTATCATCTTATCCCATTTATTATATTTTGATTCCTCTTCCTTCTTTCTCTTAACTGTCTTTCCCTCTCCCTTTTTCCAATTCTTTATAGTTTATTCCAGTTCCATGTTCTATATCTCGAGCATTGAAAAACTTCTTTCTTCTTCCCATTTCATTAGTTTTATCACCCTCCCTCTCCTTTCTTCTATCTCCAAAAACACTTTCTCGCGAACTCTCCTCCCTTTCCCGCCCATGGCTTCGCCTTGAGTTTCCCTTTGCGCTTCTTCTCCCACCACATATCCATGCGTCTTTCAGTCTACCCCTAGCGTCCGCCTTATATATCTTTCTTCCTTTCCTTCAATATGAAATAACCACTTTATCATTCTCTTACCTTTTTACAACCTTTCTGTTCCTCTTACCTAGGTTTATTTCGTTACCCCTGTAGCTTTTTATCCTTTCTCTTATATGAGCTCTATGTTCTCCATTTACTTGCAAGGTATATACCATATATTTAAACTGCTTCAGTTCTTCTAACTTTACTCCCTGTAATCTCCCTGACCATTTATTTCTTTCTCGTCCTTTCCTAAGCTTCATTAACTTCGTCTTGTCTACATTTAAATTCAGTCTTGGCTCATCTAAGTATTTCTACAATCCTATAATTAGGCCCGCTATCCCTTCTTTATCATCTTTCATCAACACTATATCATTCGCGTCTGCCAGTGTATATATATATATATATATATATATATATATATGTATATATATTGTCGCGGACAACTGTCCAGGGGTGGTCCCGAAGGGAATAACCCCCAAGCGGAGGTGTGAAAACCGTGCCGAAAGCTGAATGGCACCTGGGTGAGGTGTCTAGAACGGTGACT
>JAAAKG020137754.1:0-12824 GCA_010014905.2 Druon quercuslanigerum
GATAAATCTTAAGATTGTGAAAAAAATGTCTCTATCTCCGCTGGGATCTCAACCCAGGACCTTTAGATTTCCGGTCTGAAGGTCCTGGGTTCAGATCCCAGCTAATATTAATAATAAACAACTTAATATTTAGGACATTTTTCACGAGCAAAACACCAGCTTGAATTAATTTATTTCAAAAAAGTGTTCTTACTTGAAGACAATGTCGTTTATATCCGTTAAAGTTACTCCAATTCCTTGAAGCAAGACATTTAGTACTTGAGGTACGCCAGATGATTCTCCGCCACTTCCGGACATGGAAAAACTGATGTGAATCTATATAAAAATTTTCCAATCAATAAACTGAAACTGAATCGAATTGTCCAAAAATGATGTTTTTTCTTCTCAAATGATTTTTCTCCGGAGTTAAAAGAAATCCTACGGGAAACTCGATTTAAAGAAATTAATTATCTAAGAGAAGATAGTTATAATCAATAATACACTGTTTAAACACCTATGTTTGGAAACTTGCAATAGTTATTACCTCATAAAGTGAAAAACATACAAAAGTTTGAATATTCAAAAAACAAACGCTAATTTTTGGCATGATTCGACCAGAATATTATTAAAAACAATAATGAATTGTCTAAACAATTATGTTTGTTAATTTTATTTAATTATTACCTCACTTTAATTAAAAATTCAACAAAAAGTGGAATAGTTATTACTACTGAAAATATTTTAATTTTGGGACACGAATAATTAAAGTATCAAAATCTATTAATGACAAAAATAATTTATTAACTAATAGTATTTGGCAAATTGTCGTAATTTCGAAACCTTCTCTTGCAAAATTTTTGTGGGATCGGGTTTAAAATTTTTTCCATTCTTTAATTTTGCAAAATTCAGGGGTCATTTTGAAACGAGAAGAAATATTTTCTAGAAATGCCATTTGAGAAGGAAAAATAAAGCATTTTTTTCGGACCACCCAACTGAATATGCTTCTAAAAATAACGTGAATTAGTTTGATTAATTTGAAATAGGTAGTTACGAACCTTTAAAGGAGAGAAGTGAAGCAAATCGAAGAAATTCTTTTGCTCAGCTGTTGTGATCAAGCTCACGTGGTGCATCAGAGGTTCGTCTACCAACTTCATATCAGTTTGGAAGAGCTCGCTCTATATTTCAAGAATATAAAACAATTTTTAGTTAACAGTTCCAACTGGTTCTGAAATGTTTATTTTATTAAGAGAGATACAGGGCCTAAAATTTTTCGCATTTCGGACTAAAAACCTTTTGTATGTTAACACCCACCACAAAAAAAACACAAGAAGAAGCCCAACAAATTTTTGTTCAAAAGAATCGCTAACAGATTTCAAAGGCCAAAATTATTTAAAAACAGGGGAAATAATGAGATTTTTTACGAAAAAAGGGAAATATATTCCTATCAATAAAATTATTGTGGGTTCTATATTAAATTCATTTTGAAAAACTTTAACTTCCTATTATTTCAACAAAAAAATGAATTTTCAACAAAATAAATGAATTTTTTACAAAATAGTTGAATTTTCAACAAAAAGAACAATTTTTTATCAAAAATTTTGAATTCTCAACCAAAATGCATTTTTTTAAATAAAAAAGCTACGTGTTTAACAAAAAAACATTAATTTTATATCAAAAAGAAGAATTTTCAACAAAAGCGATAAATTTTCAACCAAAATTGATCCTTTAGTAAAAAAAAAGAAACAACGATTATATTTTTAAGCTAAAAAGATGAATTCTTACAAAACAGCTGAATTTTTATGCACAAAAATATAAAATTTCAACAAAATGGTTCATTTTCAAGCCAAAAATATAAATTTAAAACAAAAATATTAATTTTTAACGTTTTTAACTAAATAGTTCCATTTTGTAAAGATCAATTTTCAACTAAAAAGTTATTTTTTTAAACAGAAAAGATAGAAATTCTACCAAAACAGATGAATTTTCAAACAAACAAAAAAATAATAATTTTTATGAGCAATGTTGAATTTTCAAATAAAAAAATATTTTTTATAAAATAAAAACTTAACCAAACCGTTGAATTTTTATGGCAAATAGATTAATTTTCTACAAAGAATTTGAATTTTCAACAAAAATGTTAATTTTTAAACCAAAAATATATATTTTCTGCAAAAAACTTATTTTTTTACCAAATAGTGGAATTTTCTACTAAAAGAGTTTAGCTTTTAATCCAAAAACGCAAAAGAGATGAATTTTTACCTACGACAAAATTTGGTCCAAGAATGATTTTTCGGCCAATAAAGAAATAAATATCGACCAAATCTTTTAATTGTCAATCCGAAATGACGGCTTTTCTACAAAAACAGTTAAATTTACATCCAAAAAATATTAGTTTTCAACATGAAAAATATTAATTTTCAGCAAAATAGTTTATTTTTAATCAAACTTTCAACCCAAAAAGATGAATTTTCTACAAAACAGTTAGATTTTTAACAAAAAAAAAACTTAATTTTCAAAAAAATTCCTAAATTCTGTGTCAAAATAGTTGATTTTGAACAAAAAATGGCATAGTAATATGTTTTCAGTTTAAAAAATTAATTTAAACAAAAAAAGTAATTTCCAACAAAATCTGTATCCAAAAAAATGATTTTTTTTATAATATAGTTCCATTCTTAAACAAAAACAATCAATTTTTAACATAACAGTTAAATTTTAACGTAAAGAAATGAATATTTGACTAAATTAAAATATATTTAACTAATGAAATAAATTTTTAACAAAGTACTTCAGCTTTCAATTAAAGAGTTGAATCCTCAAACAAAACAGATTAATTTTAAAAGAAACAATTGAATTTCCAAACAAGAAAGGTTTTTTCAGGATAAAAAGCTAAAGTTATTGAATTTTTTTATCGAAATGACGAATTTCCTATAAAACAGTGAAATTCTCAACTCGAAAGGATGAATTTAAAAAAAAAGAGTTCATTTTCAACTAAATACTTGATTTTTTGACCAAAAGAGTTGAATTCAACCAAAAAGACCAAATTTCAACGGAAAGATTAACTTTCCATTAAAATTGTTACATTTTTAACCAAAAAAGATCACATTTCTACCATAAGAGATGAATTTTTAAACCAAAAAGACGAGTTTTTAACAAAAATGTTGAATTTTTAATCCAAAAAGTCAAATTTTGTACCAAATAGCTAAACTTTCGATCCAAAAATATGAATTTCAAATAAAATAGATAAATTTTCAAGCTAAGAGATGTACTTACAAAGTAAATTAAAGAATTTTTATTAAAAAATAATTTTTTAACCAAAATAAGGATTTTAAACCAAAAAGATTAATTTTCTACTAAAAAGGCGAATTTTTCACCAAAGAGATGAATTTTTAACTAAGTTGATAAATATTGAACTCAGAAATAAATTTTTAATAAAATACCTAGTTCAAATTTCCAACAATAAATTAAATTTTTTAACACAAAAGATCAATTTATAAGAAAAATTGTAATGGTTTGATACTTGAAGCAAAAAATATTTTTATTTCAAGTACAAAACTGTTGAATTCAATAAAAAGTTAGTTATGAACCAAATAGTTGAATTTTCGATTAATTATTGAATTTTAGCATTAAAGAGAAAAACTTCTTTTTTACAAAACCTTGTAATTTTTTAACAACATACAATATTTTTTTAAGGTCAACAATTTTTATAGAAAGCAGAACCATAAATAAACAAATTTTTTGCGTCTTTGAAATCCTTGAGATCTTTCTGAAATCAAAAATCTCTTAAAGTAGTTAAATATTTGTGAAAATTTGAAATTTTTGTAAAAATCTCTTGGAATCTTTTGAAGTTTTTGTAAAATATTTGAAATCCTTGAAATCTTTGAAATAATTTGTGAAATCTTTCTTTAATATTTGCTTGTAAAATCTTTTGTGTTTGTTTGAAATCATTGCAATCTTTTGAAATCTTCTCAAATTTGTCGAAATAATATATAATATATAAAATATAAAATCTATATAAAATTTTTATGAAAACTTTGTGAAATCTTTCTGAAATATTTTGCATTCATTTGACATCAATAAAATATTTTTATCATCTGTAAAATCTTTAAATCTTTAAAATCTTTCGAAGGTTTTAAAATCTTTGAAATTTTAGTAAAATCTTTGCTTAACTGTTTGAAATAATTGTAAAATTCTTCATAAATCTTTTTTTATGAAATATTTTTCATACGCTGAAATCATTGAATTATTAAACATTTTAGTAAAATCTTTTCAATGCTTCTAAAATGTTTTGAAACCTTTTGAAATAGTTATTTATCTTCGAAATATTTTAAATTACATCTTGATAAATAAGAAACTTTTCAGTAGCAAAATTTCTTCTCAACGTGATGTTTCTTTCATAATAGACTAAAAGATTTCAATTATTTTTCGCATTTCAATAAAAGAACTGTTTTAAAAAGAAAAAAAGATTAAACAGTTGAATTTTCTACAAAATAATAAAATGTTTAACCACAAGTATAATAGTAAACATTTCAACCAAAAAGGATAAACTTTCAGTAAAAAAAGTTGGATTTTTTAAATGGATTCTCTTAATTCAGTTAGAATTTAACTTGAAGATAAATAAAAAAAGTGCAATAAATAAATAAGAATTTGAATAATTTAATTTATGATACTTTTCAAGCATTGGTTAGAAAACTGGAGTTTTTTCTTAGAAAATAAAGTTAAAATTAATTAATTTAAACATATAAAAAGATTTTTGGGCTCGAGCATATAATTAAACTCACCTCTTGTGAATCGTTGGCTTCATCAGCTTCAAATAATGCAGCCAAAGCGTTCATAAATGCAATGTCCACTTTCACGTGGAATTCCTGGACAAGAACTTTGAAGTAGCGGAATTGCTGAACTGTGCTGTGTTCTAGCAATCGTTTCACCATACTGAGTTCGGCAAAAGGCTTCATAACTTAAAAAATAAAACGATTATTGATCAGGGTGGCTGCTTTAATAAAAGAAAAAAATTCCCGGGTTTTTCCCGGTTCGCAAACGTTTTTCTCGGTCAATTAAATTTAAGAAATCAAACTCTGAAGCTAAACATTTTTCCATTTGCAGTAATAAAAAGTAAAGGACGAATTGGAAATTAAATTCAGTTAAACTGCCAAATTAAGAATATAAATTTAAAAAAATTATAGAGTTCAAAGATTCAAATTTACTTCGAAAATATAAATGCACGTTATTCTTTTCAATCCTTTAAATTGAAGAATCAATCAATGCATTCAACAATTTTTAATATTTTATCATTTTAATTTTACTTTGCATTTTAATAAACTAAAGATTTCTTAAATTAAAATTTATTATTATTTTAAATAGTTATATAAAAACTTTTTATAAAAAGTAGTTTATCTTTCATTTTAGTAATTGAATTTTCAATGAAGAAGTATTTTAATTTTAAATAGAAAACAGTTGAATTCAAACAAAAAGACGAATTTTCATCAAAATAAAATCGAAAATAAATGAATTTTCTATACCAAAAAGATAAAATTTCTATGGAAGACGACAAATTTTCAAACTTTTTTATTTTATTCAGTTTAAAAAATTAATTATTAATAAAAAAAGAATTTTTAACAAAATAGTTGAATTTTAATAAAATTAGATGAATTATAAATTAATTTAAAAAAAAACATCTGAATTAAATCACAAAAGACGAATTTAAAAAAAAATGCGAACATATTTTTATACAAATAGTTCAAATTTTAATCAAGAAAAATATTTTTGAACCTTTTCGCTAATTAACTAAAATACTATTTCCACCATTTTAACGAAAGCTTTATAATAGGAAATTTATCTATATTTTAACTAAGAAAAGATTTTCAAATAAAATAAAAAACAGTTGAATTTGCTGCAAAATAGTTGAATCCTCAACCAAAATTTTTGCCAAAATGATGAATTTTCTATACAAAAAAATTCATTTTTCAAATGAAAAATACAAGTTTTCAACTAAGAAAAAATTTTCAGTCAATGAAGAAAAAAAAATCGTCAAAAACTGTGAATTCTCAAGACAAGCATATGAGCTTTCAGCAAAATTGAATTTACAACCAAATAGTTAAATTTTTAACCGAAAACATTATTTTTCTACCACAAGGGACGAATACTCAACAAAATGTATACATTTTTAACAACTGATTTTTTTGAAAGTAGTTTAACTCTCATTTTATTAGTTGAATTTAAAATAAAAATATATAATAATTTTAAATAGAAAACAGTTAAATTCAACCAAAAAGACGAATTTTCATCAAAAAAAAAAACGAAAATAAATGAATTATCTATCGAAGAAGACAAACTTTTAACTAAATACATTAATATGAATTTTCAAGCTAATAGTAGAATATTTAATTTAAAAAATTAATTATCAATAGAAAAAGGATTTTGAACAAAATAGTTCAATTTTAAAACAAAAAGATGAATTATTAATAAACAAAATTTTTTTAAGTACTTTAACGCGTTTCAATTTTCAAACAATTAGTTTGATTTTTCAAATAAGACATATTTCAATTTTAAACAAAATACGAACATATTTTTATCCAAATATTTAAAATGTTAATCAAGAAGTTTAATTGTGCACCAAAAAGTTTGAATTTTTATTGAGGCAAATTAATTTTCAATAGGAAACTAATTTTCTAAAAAACAGTTTACTTTTTAACAAGTAGTTTTATTTTTTACCAAATTGGTAGAATTTCAAGCCAAAAAGACAAATTTTCTCCAAATCAATTAAATTTTCAACGAAATAGTTAAATTTTAATTATAAAATATTAATTGTAAAGCTAAAAAAGAATTTTTGAATAGAAATTATAAATCTTCAATCAAAAAAGGCGTTTTAAAAAAGTATTTCAATTTTCAACCAAGGAGTTTAGTTTTCAATCTAAAAAGACGAATTTTCAACAACAAGAAAAATACACAAATTTTTAACCAAATAGTTAAATTTTCAATCAAGAAGATTGATTTGATACCTACAGTTAAATTAATTATAAATCTAAGTTTTAAAACAAATTTATTTAGTAATTTATTTTTTCTATTTAAAAATAAATAATTTTAAATCAAATAGTAAAATTTTCAGACAAATAATTCAATTTTTTACCAAATTGTTAAATTTTAAAGTCGAAAATACGAATTTTGTAGAAAGCAGTTGAATTTTCAACTCAAAAATATAAAATTCCAATGAAAAAGTTTGTTTTTAACCAAAACAGATTCATATTTAACGGGTTAGTTGCATTTTAAATCCTAAAATATTAAATTTCTACAGAAAGTGATGAATTTCCAAACCAAGAATTCATTCATTTATGTAGTTGAATTTTCAATAAAAAAATGATAATTTTAAATAGAAAAACAGTTGAGTTCAACCAAAACACACGAATATTTAATAAAATATACTAAAAAAATGAATTTGCAACCTATTAGTATAATATTTATTTAAAGAAATTAATTAATATTTATTTAAAAAAAAAGAATTTTCAACCAAAAACATGAATTATCAACAACAACAAAACTTTTTTTGAGTAGTTCAACGCGGTTCAATTTTTAAATAATAAGATGGATTTTTTAAATAAAACAAAATACTTTGAATTATTTAACCAATTTTTCTAGTTTATTAACTACAAAAAATGATAATAATTATTATTCCTTAATATAGGTTAATATAATATATTATATATTAATATTACTTTATTATTATTTTTAATAGTTTAATAATGATTAAAATGCATCAAAGTTTTATTTCAAAATCTTCAAATATTTACATGTTTGAAATTTTTCAAATTTTAAATTATTTAAAAAATTTTTCCGAACTTAACATCGTTTAAAATTATTCGAATTTTTCCTCAAAATTGTCCTACAAAAACTTTTTTAAATCGTGCCAAATTGAAAAAAAATTACTTAAAATCCTCCAAATTCGTTTTTCATAATTTTGTAAATCTTTTTAAATATTCTCTTCAAAATAATTTTTCGAAATTAAAAATCATTTTCAACTTTTCTATAAAAAGTTTTTTATTCTTCTAAAGCGTTTCAAAATTCTGAAAAAGCTTATAAATATTTTGTTCGAAATCTGCAAAAATCTATATTTGGTTTTCAGTTAGTCGGTACACGTAGAAACTTCGATTAAATTATTTGAACTTATTTCAATTTTTTAATTAGTTTTGAGTTTTTTCAAAACTTAATAATTTTTCTTACAAATTAAATTTTTTAATAGAACAATTCGAATTTTAATGTTGAACGTTTAGTTTTTTCATTAGTTTTGAATATTCAATTTATAATTACTGATTTTAAATAAAAAGTCAGATATTTCTAAATATTAAAAAATTCTTCCTATTCCTAATTGCAAAATTTCGAATTAAATTGTTTAAAAATGGAATATTTTTTACTAAAATAATAGTTTTAATTTAATAAAAAGCCTTTCATTGTAAATATATTCTATTAAAGTTATTTTAAAATTAAAAATAGTTTATAAAGTTTCAATAGAGCGCTTACATATTAAAATCTGAAAATTCAATTATTATATACGTTTCAAATTTTAAAGTGCAGTTCAATGTTATCAAAAATTTTAGACATGAAACGAATATAAAATTGATTTATTTGAAGTTTTTAAAAGTGAATTTTAAATTTCTTTAAATTAAAGTTTATGCTTAAAGATGATAAGTCCAAAATGGATAATTTTTTAAGCAAAAGATTTTCGAATTAAGCATTGTAAACTGAATGATATAACTCAAAAAGATCAAAATTTAACTAATTCTTTAAAAAACGGTTAAAATCAAAGAAAGTGTGAAAAAATATATGCGTGTTCGTGACATTTTTCCAAAACTCAACCAAAAAAAATAACAAAAAAAAGGAATTTTCAACCAAGAAAGAATTTTTAGTGAAGAAATAAAACAAAAATGCAACCAAATTGTTGAATTTTCCAGCTAAACAGACAAATTTTCTACAAAACAGTTACATTTTCGGAAAAATCGATGAATTTTTAAATGAATAAATGAATTTTCTACCAAAATAGTTAAATTTCAGCCTAAAAAGACGAATTTTCGAAAAAACCGTAACATTTTTAATCAAATATTTTAATCTCTAAATGAGGAATATGATTATTAAACTATTTTGTTGAAAATGCGTCTTTTATGGTTGAATTGAACTGTTTTCTTATTTAAAATTGTCATATTTTTTATTTAAAAAATCAATCTTACTATTTAAAAATTAAACCGCGTTGAACTACTTAAAAACAGTTTTTTTTGTTGTTGATAATTCATGTTTTTGGTTGAAAATTCTTTTTTTTAAATAAATATTAATTTCGTTAAATAAATATTCTTCTAATAGGTTGAAAATTCATTTTTTTCGAGTTTATTTTTTTTTTTAATTCGTGTGTTTTGGTTGAACTCAACTGTTTTTCTATTTAAAATTAGCATATTTTTTTATTGAAAATT
Organism: Druon quercuslanigerum; assembly: GCA_010014905.2. Classification (NCBI taxonomy): domain Eukaryota; kingdom Metazoa; phylum Arthropoda; class Insecta; order Hymenoptera; family Cynipidae; genus Druon; species Druon quercuslanigerum. Next base: position 9,429 of record JAAAKG020137754.1, read on the forward strand.
CAACTACATAAATGAAAGTTGAACAACTTTTAGAAAAAATTTGGTTGTTGATACATCTTCTTGGTTTGGAAATACATCATTTTCTGTAGAAATGTAATATTTTAGGATTTAAAATGCAACTAACCCGTTTTACATTATTCTGTTTTAGTTGAAAACAGACTTGTTCATTGGAATTTCATATTTTTGGGTTGAAAATGGAAATGCTTTCTACAAAATTCCTATTTTCGGCTTGAAAACTCAACAATTTCATTGAAATTTTTTTTATTTTTTAATAGAATAATTAAATACAATTTGGAAAAAAATAAAACTACTTGTTACAAATTAAAATATTTTTTAGAAAATTAGTTTTTTGATTGAAAATTAAACTTCTTGATTAATATTTTAACTATTTTGATAAAAATATGTTCCTCTTTTGTTAAAAATTATTTGTTTTATTTATAATTAATTTATTAAAGTAAATATTCTACTATTACGTTGAAAATTCATATGAATCTATTTAGTTAAAAATTTGTCTTCTTCGATAGAAGTTTCGTCTTTTTGGTAGAAAATTCATTTATTTTCGATTTAGTTTTGATGAAAAATCGTCTTTTTGGTTGAATTCAACTGTTTTCTATTTAAAATTAACATATTTTTTTTAATAAAAATTCAACTGCTATAATGAAATTTAAACTACTTTTAAAAAAAATTGAGTTGATCATTCGTCCTTTAGGTCGAACATTCATCTTTTTTGGTTTGAAAATTCATCCCTTTCTGTAGAAATTAAATCTTTTAAAATTAAGAATTCAACTTCCTAGTTAACAATTATTCTGTTTTGGTTAAAAAATAATTTTTTTTTGTTGAAATTTCATATTTTTAGGTTAAAAACGTATGAATTTGTTGAAAATTCGTCTTTTTTGTAGGAAATTAATCTTTTGGTTAAAAGTTCAACTATTGGTTAAAAATTTATGTTTTTTGTTGAAAATTTAACTATTTGATTGTAAATTCAATTTTGCTGAAATCTCATATGTTCGTCTTGCGAATTCTCAATTTTTGACGATTTTTTTCCTTTATTGACTGAAAATTTTTTCTTAGTGGAAAATTCTTCTTTTTCGTTTGAAAAATGAGCTCTTTTGGTAGAAAATTCATCATTTTGGTAAAGGTTTTGTATGAGGATTCAACTATTTTTTCAAGTTTTCTCGAAAATTCCACAATTTGATAGAAAATTTAACTATTTGGTTAAAATTCATCTTTTTGTTAGAAAATAAATTACACTTTTGTTAAAAATGCAACTGTTCAGTCGAAAATTAATCTCTTTTAGTTAAAGACTCTCTGAAACACATTTTTTTATTGAAAATTAATTCTTTTAAATGAAAACTAAACAATGCCATTGAAATTTTTTTTCCATCTTGACTCACAAATTTTTATGTTGGTTGAAAATTCAACTATTTTGTTCTTTTTGTTTGTTAAGCCCTTATGGTTAAAAATGTAATTGTCTGGTTAAAAATGAATCTGTTTTGGTAAAAAATTTAACTTTTTTTAAAATGTATACCTTAGGCTCGACGATTCAACTTTTTGGTTGAAAATTTGCCTTTTTGGTAGAAAATTCAACTGTTTTGTTGAAAATTAAACAATTTTTTTTGAAAAATTGAATTTTTGGTTTAAGAGTTTATTTATTTTGGAATAAATTTCATATTTTTTGAGTTAAAATTTTAATGAAAATATTTTTTTGTGTAGTATAAACATTTTTCTTTGAAAATTCAACTTCTTAGTTGAAAGTTGATCTACTTTAATAGGAGTTAATTTTTTAAAATGATTATTCATAATTTTATTTGAAAATTCGTTTTTACTTGGTAAAAAATCAAATTTTTCATCTAACAATTTAACTTTTTGTTTGAAAATTTTTTGTTGGAAAATCATATTCTCGTCTTGAAAATTAATTGTTTTGTAGAACGTTCGTCTTTTTGGCAAAAAAATTTGGTACAAAATTCAACTATTTTTTTTAGCATTAATTTTTTTTATAATTCAAACATTAATTTTTTTAAATAAAAATTAAACTACTCCCTTTGTGGTTAAAACGAATAATTTTTTAGTTCAAAAGTGCAAGTATTAGTAAAATAACATCTATTTTGTTGAAAAATTCCTATTTCTTGGTAGAAAAGTAATCTTTCTGGTTGAAAATTCCATTATTTGTTTCCAAATTTATATATTTTGTTGATAATTCACCTTTTTCGATAGAAAATTAATTTTCTGCGTTAAAAAGTCATCTTTTTGGTTGAAGATTTACTTATTTCGTTAAAAATTCAACTTGTTCGTAGAAAGTTCATCTCTAGATTGAAAGTGCAAATGTTAGATTTAAAATTAATCTCTTCTAGTTAAGTATTCAACTATTTTCTTCGAAATTTCCCCTTTTTGGTTTAATTCAACCGTTTTTTTATATAAAATAAAAATATTTTCTTTCTTTAATAATCAACTATTACATTTTTTGTTGAAAATTCATCTTTTTTCGTTGTAAATTGAACTACTGATTAAAAATTTTAACTAATTTATTAATTCATAAGAAACGGTCAAATCAAATAAAATTTGGCGATAACTTTTTTCAGGCATTTGTACAAAACTAGGTGGTAAGAAAGACAAAAAAATATAATTTGGAAAAATAAGGTCCATATTGATATACAATACCTGTGCTCAGAGTGACACTTTTTGGTGGTGGTACAGGTGCCAAAATGACAGGAAAGATACATTCAGAAAGCTGATTGTCTATCTGAAGTTTATTAATCTTCGCGTGCAAATGGACTTGGTGGGCTGAAGTTCGATACTGAATCCACAAACCAGTTTGAAAGGTTCGTCGCATATATCGACGATGAGGCTTCAGCATCTCCATATTTAAATAATCCACCTGTAAATATTTATTAGTTTGATCTACAGCTTTGAAATGTTTAATTAGGGTGGCAATTCGGTGAACGATTTCAAATTCCCGGTCATCTCGCCGTTTCTGGGGGTAGTTTTTTCCATTTTCCCGGTCAAACTAAAGTAACATAGTCAAATTTTTCGTGAAACGCAACCATTTTTTTAAAATTTATTACGTTTATTCTAAGCATCCTTTAACACAACAGAACAAGAAATTGAAAAATAAATTGTTTTTTGAACCAATATTTACATTTTTCACTAAAAGAATATAAGTTTTTAACAAAATATGAAATATTTAAAATATTAACAATATTAATATTAAAATATAAGAATATTTAGAAGCAATTTTTGTTTTCGACAAAAAGTAATTAATTTTTAAGAAAATAGTTCAATTTTCAACCTAACTGGTGAATTTTCAACTAAATAATGTATAATAATAACAAATAAAAATAAAAAATAAAAAATAAACTATTAATAATTATAATAATAATAAATAAATAGTTAAAATTG
>JAAAKG020137755.1:0-12823 GCA_010014905.2 Druon quercuslanigerum
AAATCGTGCATTGGGAATAAAAACTATCGTATGCAACACGAGGATGCCACATTTTTTTGACACGAATGATGTTTTCAGCAGCGTATGCAGCACGAGTGATTTTTTACTTAATGGTAGTAAGAGTGTATTATTTGGCGGCGGTTTTCTGCCCTCGTTTCTGTCGAGGTTCTGTTTTTAGCGATTTCACAACTTAATAAAAATGTACACAAATCATATAATAGAAATAGGCGTATTTTAAACACTAATAAAGTTTTATCATACAAACTATAGCCAATATTCAATGACACAACCTTCAAGTAGATAATCGATTTATGTATTTAATTACATAAAAATAAAGTATAATCTTTATGTAATTTTACATTGTGAAAGAATTACCCGTGTAGAAATTTCCCCAGTTGGCCCTACTGCAACAAGGTTTCTAATGGGATCCCGGCCAGGCTACCCCTGGTTGGGTTTTATGGACAGGAACCGGGCGGGAGCCGGCCGGGCTACATTTTTCTCGAGTCACGAAGTCCGGAGCCGGCCGGTTAATGGCCGTGCTAACCTTGGTTATATCCCATGGTCGGAACAGCCGGACACTGGTCAGGTTAATATTTATGTAGAAATTACACATTTTTTAAGAGCTGTGACATTATCAAAGACGTAATTATGGATGTTAGATGAATTATTATTTGACAAGTATAATTTAAAGATTTATTAGATCAGTGAAACAGAAATAAGCTTTTTTAAATTTCTAAACAAAAAATGTAATTTTTTCGAATATATGATTTATCTTTTTAAGTGAAACTGCTATCGATTCTGCTATTTAGAGATGTGTCGAGCAGTACTTCGGCTACTGCTTGCCTTCCAGCAGGTAGGACCTCCTGCTTGCCGAATGCCAGTTTTAAACTTCGGGTACTGCTTCCTCCGGCCGCCGGCGTCAGGTGCGTGAAGCCTTAACGCCTTTTTTCTGCGTCCTCTGACTCTTTTTACCAATATTCTTATCAGAGAAGGTATTAGATTTGTGTAAAATTTGACTCACCCAGTTTTTATCAAATGTCCACGTTTTGAGACCCTCTGAGTCCGAAAACCCGAAAATGAACTTTTTAAGCCAAATAACGCTAGTAGTTCAATATTGAGAAAATTAGAATTTTGAAAGTTTGAAATAAGGAAATTATATTTTAATTTTGATTTTTAAGGTGATTTGTAAACTAAATACAAATTAATAATTTTATTTAGATAATTAAATAATATACGAGACATAAATGTAGTGTGACATTTTTTATTTCCTTATTAGTTATTTATATAATTGTCTCAAATTGATTGTTTATATTAGCGATTTAAGAATTCAAATGCAAATCACAGATGCTTTTCTTTCTGCGTATATTATTACATTATTATTGTACATAATTAATTACGTAGTTAAACAGCAATGTGCTGAATAATGACAAAAAAAAACACCTACATTTTTGCGTATTTTTTTTATTTTCAGTAATTTCTGAAATTTTTCTTTAAACAAATAATTACTAATGGATAATTTGAATATATCACATAACTTTTTAAATAATTTTTAATTGTTTAAATAAATTTAAGTTATTTAAACAATTATTTATTCCCATAAAATATAAAAAATAATCGTATTTTTTGAATGAAATCTAATAGTTGGTCATAGTTTTGAGAATTAAAGTTTTTAAAAGCATTATGTAATTATTTAAACAATCAATTATTGTTTATTTTCAAATTTTGTTTAATTTGAGCCAGAGATCTCGACTTTTTTCTCAAATTGATATCCAATGCTACTTTTTGCAGAATAATTACGTCATTTTTATACATTTTTAACAGTTTTAACTAATTTGTATTTGTTTAAACTATTTTTATTTTCTTAAGCCGTTTAATTATTTAAACAGATATAATTTGTTTAAGCAATTATTTTTCTAAACCTGTAGAAAGTTTTTGAGCAGTTTAGCACGGTTTTCTAAACAGCCAATAATTTTTGAATAGTACAGCAATTTATGAGAGAAAAATATATATTTCAATTGTTTCTGACCCAGTAAGCATAGATTGCTATCTCACTGCTTAAACTAAAATGAGTTTATGACTTCAAAAGGCAGTTTAATGCATTTTTAAATAAAATATAAACAAGACCAGATTTCAATCAGACAGCCAGATATATTTTAAGTCATAGAATCTTCTGGCGACGAAATATCTCGTTTTATGGAGGACATAAGCTTCCACATACTCTTCCAATTTGAAATAAATATTGTTTCATATAAGTTATAGGTATTTGGAATTTGTTGCTCGTTTTAGAAAAAAATGAACCGATTCTGAGTTAAAAAAAAGTGACATCGATTTTTTTGGTAATGTAAAAAGTATGCGTTCACGGAACCCCAACTTTGTATCTTGTTAAATCTTCTGACCAAACTTTTCCGTCCCATAAAAGACATACTGTGAGTTGTATACGGACATAATCATTTTATATGTTTAGCAATTAAATTTTCGAATTTTTCTTATAAGCCGAGTGCCCGAATAAATTAACCTATAAGTGAACCATTTCAGAGTAAAAAAAGGTGATGTATTTCATGGGTTAGCCAAAAAAATTTTATCTTAAGAATCAAGAGGCTGTTGAAGTTAACCTTTCAATTGCCAAAGTCTATCGGAAAGTGACAGATTTTTATGCGAAATACTACGCACTTTTTTACTGATTACACGTATTTGGATATCAATTTCTGTAAATGATAAAGGAATCATTGATATATCAAATAAGCCGAAGAAAATATAACAATTATTGAAAACAGCTAAATGGTTTTTATTTTTATGAACACATGGAAACGGCATTTTCTCAAAAAGCTAAGATTTTACCATTTATCTTTTTTTATAAAATATTGCTGAGATCATTTTTCAGCGAACACAATTTTTTTGCAAATCACAATTTTTGCGTAAACTGCTGTAAACACACTGTTAAAAATGTTTGCAAGTTTAATATAAATTTACTATAATGTATAGTAAACCTAAGAACTTAGTCTATCAAATAGTTATTAGGATGCTGCGTTTACTACGCATGATATTATTTTTCTAGTTGAGCATAATTTATAATGGGCTTTAGTTGTAAAAGTTCAATTAAGCAAGTAATTTAGACACCTACTCCAAAAGCTAAAAATACAGGTGAACAAAATTTTTAAATTGTTATAAATTGTGATTTGAAGAAATATAATAAGAAAAGGTGTCATATAGAGTTGACCAAGAAACGAACTTTAGAGCCCTCCCCCCTCTTTTTTCCTTTCTTATAACTGTCACTCATGATCTGATTAAACAGTTGCTTGGAAACATATACTTCCTCCATCACATGTAGTGATGACGATTTACAAGGAAACTGGCAAAAATGCTAATCTTCTGCAGCTTTTACTTAAAAAAGAATTTCTTTTAAGCAATAAAAGTAGCTCTTACAATCGACATCGTTGTGATCTTTTTCATCATTGATGTTATTTTGTGCAAAGAATAAAATATATTCTAAATATGTATAGTATACACTGAACTTATCAATTTCATAATATTTTCGCTATTCATCCTAAAAAGCTGGACACCTTGCCGATAGCCATATCCAATCTATAAACCATATTCCTTTGTGTACATTTAAAAAAAATGTGCTTTAGTTAAACACATAAATATTATGTTTAAATTGTAATTATTGCTTATTTGAATCTCTATTACAAAGATGTTATGAAAATAATTTAAATAAAATATGCGACTCCCAATCCTGACATTACTATTTTCTTAATCGGCCTAATCCAAAGGGAACTGGAAGAAAATGGAGAAATTCAAGAAATCCTAAAACTAGAAATTTCAACGGAACCGAGTAAACGCACGTGTGTTTCCACTTTTATGGCCACAGAAAGCGGTAGGAAGGACTGCTAGAGTGCTGCCGGAGTTTGCAGGAGAAATCCGTCATATCAGGGTACTGAGCTAATACAACTTTGGCGCGCAGGAGGGATACCGGCCGGAGTTTGCAGTAGGTCCTGCGAACCTCTTGCGTGCAGTAGGTAAAGCTTCGTCGGAATTGGCAGGAGGTCGGAGGGCAGGAAGCAGTAGGAATCCTACTGCTCGTCCCATCTCTACTGCTATTTGCAACAGCAGAAATGTTACATTTGTGATAAAATTCTCTGTTTTGAGACAATGTTTATTCTGTACGCTTTGAACTCACGTCGCATCGTCTCCTCGAAGTTCGAAAATAAAATCAAGACCCGCAATTAAAATCGATCGGATTTTAGTAATTAGTTTGAAAATCCCATTTAGTGCGCGTATAATTATAATTTTAAATTTAAATATACTGCTGTGTATAGATTTCCTCCTATCTTCCTTCTTAACCTTCAATCACTACGTGGTTTCCAAACTGCGACGAGATTCTATCACCAGGAATTGAAATTCTACTCCAATTTTCTTGCCATAATTGGTTAACTTGATTTTACTTTAAAAATTTACCGTATGCTTTACGATGAGACTTAAAAGACAAAACAAGTTACCAATTTCTCACCTAGCGCAACATTTTTAAACCGCTTTGTGGCCGGATTACCCGACCGAATTCCGGCCGATATTGAAGCCGGGATTCGACCAGTTTGCTGTGACGTTTTTAGCTTAATCCCGGCCGGAATTCTCGACCAGCGCATGGCTTAAACCGGGGCTATCCGTCTGGGACATGGCCGGATCCCTGATTGGATTCATCAGTGTCGTTCGGAAAAATGATTTAATTGAAATAGGGGTATTTTATCCCTTCGTCATACAGGTTTTTTGTGCTCTTCCGTAATTCATGCATATAATAAATGAATGAAAAATCCAATTTGCTTTCAAGAATGAATATTTATTTATTATATAACCATCTATTTTCCATTAAAACCTTGGTTAAATAGTTTTAAAAAATTATGTGAGAGTAAATAAATCCAGATGTGATATCTTTACTGAAATTCGTGCGATGTTTTTCACACACCGCGGCTTTCCACAGATCGCGCCAGAAGACAAAGTTTTTTATCACCCTTAGATGGGCATATCGCATACCTTTTTCTTTTTTTTAACTTCGTAGAGATGCATCTGTAAATGAGGATTTATCCAAATCATCACGAAACACTAACACGGTCATATAGATAGGTATTTTAAGGGAATATGATACTTAGAAAATTATCGATTTTTTCAGGGTTAGATTCCCCCTGCTTTATTCCTAGAATAATGAATATTTTGTCTTCAAACTTGGAAAATGATAGCGAATATGCTAACGGACGGCCCAACACACTTTTTTGTTGGGTAGTTCATAAAAATGTACAAGTTTGACCACCCGATGATCTATCACAAGCCTAATTTGAAATGTTTTTTCGCGGAAACAAAATGATCAATTGAAGCGCCCTTTGAAGTTCAGTTCCCACTACCAAGAAGTTTTTTTTAGGAAGGGGGGGTCAAACTCTACCATCTTTAGGTTTCGGAGATACTTACGTGGGAAAATTTGACTGGGTCGCAAACGACCCATGTGTGTGACAAAGGGTTAAGACTAAATAAAGTTATATTATGTAAATTATATAACCTTGAAGTAAATCATTAATTTATCTTACTTAAATTTGAAAAACTTAATTTTAATCGTTATTCAATTTAATATTCGGAAAGATTATTCAGCTAATAATCTATTGATCTGTGATCGATAAATTGCGACATTGCAATAGAAGTTTTTAGGGGATTTACGCGCATACGCTTTTGCAATCCTGTGGAAAAATAGTTTTAAAATTCAGCCTAAGAACATTAAAAATTTAGATCATTAAGGAAGTTATTGAAAATTTATGAAAATATTTAAATATACACTATTCTTGCAAAATCTACTTAAGTTCATGTGATACTTCCTCCTGTAGTAAATCGAGTTCAGTTTACTCAGCTTTTTTCAGAAAAATGAGAATTTTTGAAAACTGAATTCGGAGATGCTATAAAATATTATTATAGACGTTCCCGGACTGTTTTTTAAGGAAAATAACTAAGAAATTTATTTTATTTAGCAATTTATTTATTTAGCAAAATTAACTTTTTCCGAATTACCCCCAAAAAAGAGTCTGGGGATGTCCTTTAGCATGTTCGCTATCATGTCCCAAATTTCTAAGACAAAATCTTTGTTATCGTAGAAAAACCCGAGGGAACATAACATTTGTAAAATCGATAATTTTCTAAGTATCGCATCCTGGGCTCATTTTATAGTAAATTTTAAGATCATTGACTTAATTTAGGAGAAAATTTTTTAGCTATGACATAATTAAAATTAAGAGAATTTAATTAATCATCGAATTTTTGACCGGTGTTGTACATTTAATTTTGAAATTTTACTTCAGATGCTCATTTTAAAACATAATTGAAAAATTGCAATTCAATTTTAATTTTATTTAATTTGTTGAAAAAATTAATCCGTTAATATTTATTTAATCAGTTCGTAACATAAAAAAGTAAATAATTACGTGCATAGAAACATTAAAATAATATTTGCCTTATAAATTTCCGAAAATGTGAAGTATTAGTAAAATTTTAAACTAATTATATGAAACTTTAAAACATATTTACATACAAGCATGAAGATTGAATCCAGATAATTATTTCACAACATCAGAAACATTTTAAAAGTTATTAAATTGGAATAGGGGTATTTCAAATTTAAATAAACTTTTATCATACAAATTATATCCAATATTCATTTACACAGCCTTTAAGTAAATAATCAATTTATATTACTTATTTAAAGAATATTCTATTGCATTTTACTACGATAATATTTTAATAGGAGCAGATTTAAATTGAGCGCGTGATTTCCATATTGAATAACGCATAGAGTGGGCCGAAAAGTGAAAAGAGGTGGCAAATGACGATTTGAAAATAATATTCGAGGGCGGGAGTGAAGTAAAAATCGAGAAAAAATTGTGAAAAATTTGGAAGCGAAATGAGTCAGCTTATGGCCGAAACGGAATAAGCACCAGTTGAACAAAGGGAGGAAGCGGCGGAGGCGAAAACCGAGATGGCGACGGAAGTGGATAACGGCAGGCTTGCAATAGGCACAGCCAGCAAGAGAAGGGGGAAACCGAAGAGGCTGTTCACAACGGAAGATAAGGGTGTTAATAGAAAGAAATCGGGCGAGAAAGGTGAGAGGAATTTGGAAGAGTGCATTTGAAGAGTGAATTTGGAAGAGTGAAGGAGTTAGAAGAGTGCGAGGTAAAATCAGACGTGGAAACTAGGCAGGTAAGCGGCGATTTAAAAAATAAAGAATGTAAACCAGACAAAAATAAAGAGACAGATACAGATATAGTCCCCCTTGCGGCACAGTAGGGTCAGTTGCTTAGAACTCCAACAAAAAGTAGTGCAACTAACTGTAGCAAAATAATTGAAGAAAACAATGATTTAAGGGAAGAAAGGGGACATAGTAAGGGCAAAACAGATAAAGAGAATAGAGAAGGAAATAAAAATAGGTAAGAAGGAATTGACAACAAAATTAAAAACAACGCTAGTATCCTTAAGTGTAATGCAGTAGTAGATTTGCAAACTCAGAAAAGGGAAAATAAAACTACTCAAGGTAATTTTCTAGACTCACGAAACATAAGCTGTCAAAGCAATGAGGGCGAATTTAATCAACTGCCTCGGTGGTTTAGAACCTGGGAAGAGAGGGAGAAAGAAAAATGGGACAAAAGGATGGAAGACATATCTAGAAGGGAAGAAGGCAGGGGGCAGAAAGTTTTGAAAAATTTTAGGTTAGATTTTGACAGGCTATCACAAGATAACCGCGAATTGAAGGAGCAGCAAAGTGGACTAGAAAGTTATTTAGAAAACACTTTAGAGATCTTAGAGGAAGAAAAAAGAAATGGAAAATCCTGGCAACTAGTGGATCAAGAGGTGAATAAGATTTTATGGAAAGAACGCAGCACAATAAACGAAACCGGAACTCCAACGGGCTCGGGAGGAGTAATAGAATAGAGGGGGGCATCGGATGCGACGGAGCTTTGTGGGGTACGCATTCTACTGAGGAGATGACCCTGGCACATGGCGTGAACTCGGTAGGAGGGCTGAGAGGCTCCGAGGCGGAGGGGGGACCCAAGACAAGCTTAAGACCAAATCCAGGACCGGCAAAAGTAAGGAAGGTTGGGAGGAGGAAAAGAAATAAAGGCGAGAAAAGAAAAATTCGGTGATTATGAAAGGATTAACCCTGATAACCAGGACAAATAAGGAAGAATTAGAAGAGTGGGTAAGGACGAAATTAAAACTAAAAGTAAGAGACGAAAAGATGGAGAGGCTAGAAGAGTAATGGAAGGCAACCTTAGAAAAAATGGAATAGAAACTGGAGCTGATGAAAAGAAAAGTGAAGCTGAGAGAAATGGGCTGGGGGTATGGATAAAAGACGATCTAACCGAAAGACAAATAATTGTACAGGAATGGTTGGAAAAAGAGGCAAAAGCCTGGGAAAAGATAGGGAAAAAGACGAAAGTAGACTTTCGTCAAATATGAATAGATGGTACGGGTCTAAAATGGGACGAATTGGAAGACAAATTAAAGTTGAGTAAAGTTTTAAATACCGAAAAACTAAGCCACTTTCGATAAGACAGGGAGTAATGCACAGATAACTGCGGAACTAACAGTATTACAATGGAACACACAAGTCGTCTCAAATATAAAGAGGAATCGAAGTTTGTGGAAAGGGGTAGACATAGTAGTATTCTAGGAAACGTTCCTGGAAGAATGAAGACAATTTTTAAAAGCCTAGACAAAAGGTATAAATGGTGTGGAAAGACAGCAAAAAGGCTAAACAAACGAGGCAAGGCAAGCAGCGGACAGCTGATAAATATAAAGAAGAATTTAAAAGCAGAATGGAAGGCAATCGAATGGTAATATTGGTTAAAATTAGAAATAAATGGAAAAGATAATGAGGAAATCTACGTTATTATCACGGGCTTCATCAATACTTCGGCGCGTATAAAGAAATTCCTTTAAAAAATTGGACCAATTAATAAATGAGCTAGAGGGGTCTTTGGCGAAAGTAATTTTAGCATGATATCTAAGCGCAAGAGTCGGAGCAGAACAAGGAGTGTCAGAATGTGGAGTAATAGAGATCAATATAAAACATAGGAACTCTAAAATACAGAAATCAGGAGGGATGGTATATCCTTACTAAAATAGAGTGAGGCAAAAGCAATAATAATAATGAATGGCAGGAGCGAGGGAGATAAGAAGGGCAAAATAAGCTGCATAGGTCACGGCAAATGTTTAGGGAGTGTTTTGGACCTGATAATGGTCAAAATGGCAGAAGAGGAGGCTACACCAATTTGGCTCAAAAGTATGAAGATAACAGCATAAGAAGGCTCAGATCACCTACCAATAATATGCAGACTAGAATGGTCGGAACAAATCAACACTGAAAACAAAAAATGTTGGAGGTCAACCAAAGCTGAAATGGAGAGGTGATAAGACTGAAATATTCAATACAAAATGGCAGGAGATCTCGAAACCAGAAAAGGTGATATTGGTACGAGGTAAAACTGTCGACCCAGAAGAAAGATGAAAGAGTTTTACAGAAGCGGTTAATGAGGCGGCGAAAGCAGCAGGCATGATTAGAAAGAGTGTGGCAGGGAAGGCTAACGTAGAAACCTGAGACACAGTAGAATAGAGAGAGAACTGGACTAATAAAGTCGCATATATAAAGTGCAGAAAAGAGCTGGCAAGACTAAGAGAAGGACTAGTAAAAAATTGGCTCGATGAAAAATAGAGACAAGTAGAAACAAGACAAGAAACAACAAGAAACTTGTATCTGGCATAATTGGAAAAAGAATGGATAACCCACTTTAAAAACTTTTAGAAGGTGGAGTCGAAGAGGAAGAGTCAGAAGCGGAAGAGTCAGAAGCAGAAGAGTCAGAATAGACGACAATGAAATAAACGAAGCCATAATGAAAATGAAGACAGGCAAGGCAGCGGGTGAAGATGGAATCATGGCAGAGTTTTTGAAAAACCTACATGAAGAGGGCAGGAAGGAATTGAAATTCGTAATTAAAGACCCGGAGAAAGAAAAGAAACTAATAGAGGACTAGAGGGTGGCGACGATATTTACCATTTATAAAAAAGGTGATGAAAATATAGCTAGCAATTATAGAGGGATGTCTCTATTAGATGTAGGCCATACAATTTTCGCACCTATAATGGCAAGGAGGCTGAGTAAGTGGCTGGAGAAAGAGTAGAAACTGACAGCGCCTCAGGCGGGCTTCAGAAGCAACAGAGGGACTCTAGCAATAGTGATAGTACTTAACTCATTTACAGGCAACAGATTGAGAAAGAAGAAAGGGAAGACTTCAGGGCACCATTTGATAAGATCGATAGAAAAAGGCTGTGGTAAGACATGGGGAAAATGGGCATAAAAAGAAGGTTCTTAGAAATGACTAAGGAGATATATGTCAGCTTGGAACCAGATGATAGTAGGTAATGATTTGACGGTCAAATTTGAAACAATGAAAGGCATAAGGTAGGGCTGTCCACTTAGTCCCATTTTGTTAAAAATTTACGTTAATGATTTAGAAGAAACACAGGAAGGATGAGGGTGGGACAGTTTGGGCTCTAGCGCTAGAGTTAAGATATTTATACTACTATATGCGGAAGATGCAAAGTAGATAGCAGAATATGGCAGAGTTGGCAAAAATTTTAAAAACGCCAGAGAAATGGGCAGACACAAATAAGATAGAAGTAAGTGTTGAAAAGTCCATGATTATGATATTGAGGAATGGCGGCAGGAAAAAGAAAGAGGTTTGGTGTTATAAAGTTGAAACGCTAGTAGTGGTTAACGAATTTAAATATCTAGGATTCTGGTTCACTACGAAGAATCAGTGCACTACGCATACTAGAAAGGTAGCAGGCAGAATGCAACAGATGGTGAACAGGGTGTGGGGGGATACCATACGAGCAGGAGTATCGGATTTAATGAGGAGACTATTTCTTATGAAGTCAACGGTAAAGATAGCGGCGATGTATGGTGTGGAGATCTGGGGCTGGTCTAGAAGACAATATATCGAAAAGGTACGACGTAGATACGTAAAAGCAAGTATGGGTCTGGCAAAAAACACCCTGGATTACATATGGAAGATGGAGGCTGGTGTAAGAAGCATAGAGGTGGAGGCAAGAAAAAGAGCTGAAGCTTTTCTCGTGAAACTGAGCCAGATGGGGGAAGAAATGTGGCCGAGGAAATAATTAAAGGAAGAGATTAGAAACATAAAAAACAACATAGCAACAAACTTCCAACAAACAACCAATAGACTTACATTCTATATCCATCCTATGAGCCTTGTCTAAACCTTTCGAACACATTGTCCATCAGAAACGTTATTCACACATTGAAACAAATAATTCAATGGACCCATTGCAATCTGGGTTCCGTGCAATGTCTCCAGAACGTGGTATTTTTCGTCCCCATTACTCACCCGTATGGGAGAAACACATGCAAATGTACGTGCAGGAACCCGATAGAAGACCTCAGTGCCTAAACATTTCATATTTTGTGCCTAATATCTTAGTCATGTTTTTAGTAAATAATTATTATTAACATATAAAAAACGAATCTTCGACAAAATAGTTTAATTTTCAACCTAAGATGCAACTAAAAGAAATGCATGTTGTAACTGAAAATTTTAGTTTATACTTAAGTTTGAGATAAAAAAAATTAATTTTAAACACATAAATGAATTTTCAACAAAAAAGGCCATATTTTAAGAAAAAAATGTTTTCCACCAAATTTCACGAATTTCAACTCTCTCAGATCCTCTACTTTTTCGCGAAAAAGTATTAGACTTCCAATACTTATTCGCGAAAAAAGTATTATATCCAATACTTACTAATATCTTCTTTTCATAAGGGGTGGACTAGTTCAATTTTGAATTTAATAAGACAATCGAATGCAAAACAAAGTAGTTAAAATTTCCACCAAAGAAATGAATTTTCGAACAAAAAGACTAATATTCTTCCAAAAAAGGCGAATGCTCAACAAAGAGCATGAATTTTCAACAACATAATTAAATTTTCAACCAAAAAAGTAAGATTTCAACGATAAATTGAATAGTTACATTTTCTGTTAAAAACTAATTATGACCCAAAAAAAAAATTCCCACAAAATATTTATAATTTTGAGCAAAAAATTGAATTTGAAAAAAATAGCTTAATTTTTAAACTAATGCTTTTCTACCAAAAAAAAATCAAAATTTTAAAAATAAATTTTAAATCAACAAAAAACGAATTTCTAAAAGAGTAGATAAATTTTCAACGAAAATCGGTTACACTATCAGTTTAAAAAGTAAATTTACACAAACTAAATTTTTGTTAGCAAAATGTTGTAATTTCCAACAAAATACATGAATTTTCTACTAAAACGTAAGTTTTTAACGGAAAATGGAATGCCTAATCACTGCCAAAACAGATGCACTTTCAAAAGAGAAGAATAACTTAATATTAAGAAGCATAAAATTTTACCAGGACTTCTGTTTCCTGCATGAAAGTGTAAAGTAACGGGAATTGTGGTTGCTGAGTTTTTCCGATAATTGTGGTGAAATTTGAGGTGAGTGATTTTGGGGAGTGTATAGACAGGTGTGGATGAAAGAGTGTGCTTGAGGGATTGTGAAATTGGAAAGGGGATAAGGATATTTCTGAGGATTGAGACAGATTTGTGTGAAAGTTGAGATTAGGTTGGTTTCAGATTTGCGACAGGGTGGGAGGACTGGGTTGATTGGGTTAATAGTAGCAGAGCTGGGTAGAGACGGAGAAAGACAAGTCAGGTACCAGAACGCGACGATAGAGGCAGGGAAGGATAGAAGGCGGGAAA
>JAAAKG020137756.1:0-12823 GCA_010014905.2 Druon quercuslanigerum
TATTATTATATATTATGATATACATTATTATTTATTATAATTATTATTATTATATATTATGATATTAGAAGAAAATGTATTGCGGGGTGTGCCTTTCAGTATATTTTCTGCCCAACTCATTTTTCTTCATTTAAAAAATATATTAAAATAAAAAATTGATATTTGTAAGGATAAAGTGCAAAATCGAATACTGATTTTTTCGCCGCAACATGAATTTGAATCAGATCCATAGAAAGTTATTTCCTCCCTTTTAAAATTCAGTAGGTAATAAAGTTATGGGTGGGATATACGTATGGGTTTTCTCGCAGAGTGAGCCGAAGAACATTTCTCAAGTAAATGTAGGTCACTTTTCAGACGGTTACCGGACTATAAAATGGATTTAGGAAAATACGTTTATGGCCTTATATTCCTGATAAAAATATCCAAACATTTATCTTCGAATGACATGTTTCCAAATCCAGGAGTAATTTTTTTTTTTATTAAGAATGAAGTGTCTTCTTTTTTTGTGATCACTTCTTTATAGTATATGGTTTTCCTTTTTTGATTTCCTTTTTATTAGACTATAAAAAATACCTCCCTTCAGTTTTATGTTGGACTTTATCAAAGGCCTGGAGAATGATAAATATTTTTTTTCTGAGAAAGTAGATCAAGATGCTTTTTTGAAATCTTTTTCACGAAAAATATTTATTGCTGCTTATAAACAAAAGTTGAATTTTTAACCAAGAAGATTGATTTTATTAAAAAAGACAAATTTTGAAAGAAGCAGAAAAAATTCAACAAAAAGGAGATTTTTTTAATTATAAAAGATCAATTTTTGATTATAATTGGAATTAACGTTAGACTTTCGCTACAAGAAATTAATTTTTAATAAAAAAATTGAACACTCTACAAAATATATAATATGTTGAATTTAAAACAAAAATACGATATTTCTATAAACCAGTTCAATTTTTAAGCAGATAGTTTAATTTTCAACAAAAAATGAATTTTCAATAATAAATGGATTTTTAAACAGGAAGATGAATTTTCGTATCAAAAAAGACCAATTTCCAAAAAGTTGAGAAAATTGCAAACCAAATAGTTTTATTATATATTTATTATTTCTAAAATCCTGAATTTTGTGTAAAATACTTCCAAATTAATTGATAGCCAAATACTTCAATTTCCAATAAAAAATTAATTTTCAACCTGGAAGATCTCTCTACCAAAAAAAGATAAATTTTGGGCAAAATACATCAATTTTGAACTAAAAATAAAGATTTTTTAACAAATTGTAAACATTTTTTACCAAATAATTGAATTCATAAACTAAAAAGATACGCTTTTATAAAAAAATTTAGTATATAAGTTTTCAATTTAAAAAAAAAACAATATTTTGCAATTTGCAACAAACTGGACAAATATTAAACCAAATAGTTGCGTTTTTAAACAAAAAGATAAATTTTTACCAAACATGAAATTCTTAAATTTTCAATATAAAAAAATTACCTGCCTGGAGAATGATAAATATTTTTTTCTAAGAAAATAGATCCAGACGCTTTCTTGAAATCATTTGTACGAAAAATATGTATTGCTGATTATAAACAAAAGTCGAATATTTATCTAAAAAGATTGATTTTATGAAAAAAGATTAATTTTGAACGAAGCAGAAAAAATTCAATAAAAAAGGGAATTTTTTAACTAGATAAGATCAATTTTTTATTATAAATGGAATTAAGGTTATATTTTCAATCAAAGAAATTAAATTGTAACAAAAAAATCAAAATTTTTACAAAATATCCAAAATGTTGAGTTTAGATAAAAAAATACGACATTTTTTTGACCCGGTTCAATTTTTAAGCAAATAGTCGACTTTCCAGCAAAAAATGAATTTTCAAGCAGGCAAATGATTTTTTTATGAAAAAAGAACAAATCCTAACAAATTCGGAAAAATATTAACCAAATAGTTTCATTTGTAAAATAATTAGATAAATTTTCACAAAAAATGAAATAGGTAAGTTTTCAATTTAAAAAAAAAAACAATATTTTCCAATTTGCAACAAACTGGACAAATTTTAAACCAAATAGTTGCGTTTTTAAACAAAAAGATAAATGTTTACCAAAC
The DNA here is from genome assembly GCA_010014905.2 of Druon quercuslanigerum. Classification (NCBI taxonomy): domain Eukaryota; kingdom Metazoa; phylum Arthropoda; class Insecta; order Hymenoptera; family Cynipidae; genus Druon; species Druon quercuslanigerum. The sequence continues at coordinate 2,105 of JAAAKG020137756.1, forward strand.
ATGAAATTCTTAAATTTTCAATATAAAAAAATTACCTGCCTGGAGAATGATAAATATTTTTTTCTAAGAAAATAGATCCAGACGCTTTCTTAAAATCATTTGTACGAAAAATATGTATTGCTGATTATAAACAAAAGTCGAATATTTATCTAAAAAGATTGATTTTATTAAAAAAGATGAATTTTGAACGAAGCAGAAAAAATTCAATAAAAAAGGGAATTTTTTAACTATATAAGATCAATTTTTTATTATAAATGGAATTAACGTTATATTTTCAATCAAAGAAATTAAATTGTAACAAAAAAAATCAAAATTTTTACAAAATATCCAAAATGTTGAATTTAGATAAAAAAATACGAAATTTTTTTGACCCGGTTCAATTTTTAAGCAAATAGTCGACTTTCCAGCAAAAAATGAATTTTCAAGCAGGCAAATGATTTTTTTATTAAAAAAGAACAAATCCTAACAAATTCGGAAAAATATTAACCAAATAGTTTTATTTGTAAAATAATTAGATAAATTTTTACAAAAAATGAAATAGGTAAGTTTTCAATTTAAAAAAAACGAAGAATTTTTAACAAAATATCATAAATGCTGAACTTTTCGTAAAAATGATGATATTTCTATAAACCTGTTTCTTCTTGAACAAAATACTTAAATTTTCAATAAAAAATGAATTTTCAACCTGAAAGATTACTCTTCTACCAAAAAAGACAAATTTTCGAGAAAATACATGAATTTTCAACAAAAAATAAAGATTTTTTAACAAGATGTATACATTTTAAACCAAATAATTGCATTTGTAAACTAAAAAGATACATTTTTATAAAAAAATTATGTAGATAAATATTCAATTAAAAAAAACAATATTTTTTACAAAATATCTAAAATGTGGAATTTTTAACCAAAAATACGAGATTTCTACAAACCGGTAGATTTTTTAACACAGAAGTTAATGTTCAACAAAAAATGAATTTTCAATAACAAATTGATGATCAAACAGAAAGATGAATTTTTTTTATCAAAAAATACCAATTTACAACAAATCGATCAAATTTTAAACCAAATTTGGTAACCAAAAGTCAAAAGAAGCAAAATAGAACAAATTTTCAACAAAAAATGGAATTTCTGAAACAAACTGCATACATTTTCAATCAAATAATTGCATTGGTAAACTAAAACAATACATTTTTTATAAAAGAATTAAATAGATACATTTTTCATTACAAAAAATGTCTACAAAATATAAAAAATGTTAAATTTAGAACCAAAAATACGAACTTTTTATAAAATGGTTCAATTTTTAAGCAAATAGTTTAATTTTCAATAAAAAATGAATTTTTTAATAATAAATGGATTTTGAAACAGAAAGAGGAACTTTTTTATCATAAAAGACCAATTTTCAATGAATTGAACAAACTTTAAACCATATAGTTGCATTTGTAAATTGAAAAGATTTGTTACAAAAAATAAAATAGTAGATAAATTTTCAGTTAAAAAAGGCGAATTTTTTACCAATAATCTAAAATGTTAAATTTTTAGTCAAAAAGACTATTTTTCTATGAACGTTTTTATTTTTTAACTAAATAGTTCAATTTTCAATAAATAATGAATTTTCAACCAGGAAAAACATAAATTTTGTTTTAAAAAATTAAATAGATATATTTTCAAATAAAAAAACATTTTTTACAAAATATCCAATTTGTGCAATTTTGAGTCACCAAAACGAGATTTATATAAATCGGTTGAATTTTTAACTAAGAAGTTAATTTTCAATAAAAAATGAATTTTTAATAATAAATGGATTTTTAAACAGGAAGATGAATTTTTTTAATGAAAAAATCCCAACTTCCAACAAATTAGAAAAGTTTTTAACCAAATAGTTTTATTTGTAAAATAAATAAATGAATTTTTACCAAAAATCAAATAGTTCAATTTGTAATTTAAAAAAACGAAGAATTTTTATCATAATATCTAAAATTCTCAATTTTGTGTGAAAATGATGATATTTCTATAAACCCGTTTCTTTTTAACCAAATACTTCAATTTCCAATGAAAAATGAATTTTCCACCAGGAAGATTTCTCTTCTACCAAAAAAGACAAATTTTCGACAAAATATATCAATTTTCAACAAAAAATTAAGATTTTTTAACAAATTGTATATATTTTAAATCAAATAATTGCATTTTTAAACTAAAAACATACATTTCGTTTTTATTAGATTGTAAAAAATACTTCCCTTTAGTTTTATGTTGGACTTTATCAAAGGCCTGGAGAATGATAAATATTTTTTTTCTGAGAAAGTAGATCAAGACACTTTCTTGAAATCTTTTTCATGAAAATATTTATTGCTGCTTATAAACAACAGTAGAATTTTTAACTAAGAAGATTAATTTGATTAAAAAAGACGAATTTTGAAAGAAGCACAACATATTTAATAAAAAAGTGAATTTTTCATCTATAAACGATCAATTTTTTATTATAATTGGAATTAACGTTAGATTTTCGATAAAAGAAATTAAATTGTAACAACAAAATTGAACTTTTTACAAAATATCCAAAATGTTGAGTTTAGATCCAAAAATACGACATTTTTTTGCAACACTTTAGTTTTTAAGCAAATAGTTGAACTTTCAACATAAAATGAATTTTCAATAAAAAAATCATTTTCGAGCAGGAAAGAGAAATTTTTACCAAAAATGAAATAGTTAAATTTTCAATTAAAAAAAACGAAGAATTTTTAGCAGAATATCTAAAATGCTCAATTTTGTGTCAACCGGACGATATTTCTATAAAACGGTTTCTTTTTTAATTAAATAGTTCAATTTCCAATAAAAAATTAATTTTTCACCTAGAAGATTACTCTTTAACTAAAAAATACAAATTTTGGACAAAATACATTAATTTTCAACAAAAAATAAAGATTTTTTAACAAATTGTATACATATTAAACCAAATAGTTGCAATCGAAAAATAAAAACATAAATTCTCAATTTAAAAAAAAAACGAAGAATTTTTAACAAAATATCTAAAATTCTGAATTTTGCGTCAAAAGTTCAAATGGTTCAATTTTCAATAAAAAATTAATTTTCAAGCAGGAAGATGACTTTTTTTTACCAAAAAAGACCAATTTTCAACAAAATGCACACATTTTCAACTTAAATTGAAGAATTCCCAACAAATTGGGCAAATTTTAAACCAAATAATTGCATTCTTTAACAAAAAGATACATTCTTATAAAAATTTATATAGATAAATTTTCAAATAGAAAAACAATATTTTTACAAAATATACAATTTGTAGAATTTTCAGCCAAAAACTACGAGATTTCTATAAATGGGTTGAATTTTTAACCAGAAGTTAATTTTCAACAAAAAATGAATTTTCAATAATAAATTGATTTCCAAACTGGAAGGCGAACTTTTCTTATTGAAAAATAGCAATATCCAATTAGTCAAACAAATTTTAAACCAATGAGTTCCATTTGTAAATTGAAAATATTTGATAACAAAAAATAAAATAGTAGTGAAATTTTCAATTTACAAAACGTTGAATTTTTTCAAAATAATCTAAAATTTTGAATTTTGTGTCAAAATGACGATATTTCTATAAACCAGTATATTTTTCAACAAAATAGCTCAATTTTCAATGAATAATGAATTTTCAACCAGGAAGTTTACTCTTCTGACAAAAAAGACGAATTTTCAACAAAATATGTCAATTTTCAAACAAAAGTAAAAATTTTAAAACAAATTCCATAAATTTTTAACCAAATAATTTCATTTGTAAACTAAAATGATAAATTTTTTACAAACAATTAAATAGATAAATTTATAAATAAAAAAAACTTTTTTTACGAAATATCCAATTTGTGCAATTTCGAGTCACAAATACGAGATTTCTTTAAATCGGTTAAAATTTTAACTAAGAAGTGAATTTTCAACAAACTATTTTTTTTTTTTTTAATTTATTCGATTTGTTGGAAATTGGTCTGTTTTGATTAAAAAGTTCATCTTCCTGTTTGAAAACCCATTTTTTATTGAAAGTTTATTTTTTTTTAACATTAACTTCTAGGTTAAACATTCAACCGATTTACAAAATTCTCGTTTTTTTGGTTCAAAATTCCACATCTTGGATATTTTGTAAAAAATGTTGATTTTTTATTTAAAAATTTATCTATTGAATCTTTTATAAGAAAATCTATCTTTTTATTTTTCGAATGAAACTATTTGGTTTATAAATTTTCCTAATTTGTTGGGAATTCTTCATGTTTAGTTGAAAATGTGAGTGTTTTATTAAAAATTAGTATTTTTTCGTAAAAAAAGTCATCTTCCTGCTTGAAAATCCATTTTTTATTGCAAATTAATTTTTTGTTGAAAATTTAGCTCTTGGCTTAAAAGTTAACCCGGTTCATAAAAATTTCGTATTTTTGGATCTAATTCCAACATTTTGTTTAGTTTTGAAATGCAATTAATTGGTTAAAAATTTATGCAATTTGTTTTAAAATTTTCAGTTTTGTTTGAAAATTGATCTATTTTGTTGAAAATTCGTTTTTTTAGACAGAAGAGTAATCTTTCTTGTTGAAAATTCATTAATTATTGAAAATTGAACTATTTAGTTGGAAAATAAAGCGGCTTATAGAAATATCGTCCTTTTGACACAAAATTCAACATTTTAGATTATTTGAAAAAAATTCAACGTTTTTTAAATTTTAAATTTAACTACTATTTTATTTTTATTTACCAAATCTTTTCAATATTGGATTTAAATTCTAAATAAAAAAATGACGAATTCTTTTACAAATAATCTAAAATTTTGAATTTTGTGTCAAAAGGGCGATATTTAAAACAAATGGCAAAAAGATACATTGTTTATAAAAAATTAAATAGATAAATTTTCAAAAAAAAAAGATTTTTTTTACAAAATATCTAATTTGTTAAAAAAATTTGCAACTTAGAAGTTAAATTTCAACAAAAAATGAAGATGTAATAAAAAATGGATGTTCTGACAGGAAGATGAGTTTTGTACCAAAAACGCCAACGTCAATCAAATTGGACAAATTTTAAACCAAATAGTTGCATTCGTAAAATTAATAGATAAATTTTTTATAAAATATTAGATAGAGAAATTTCCAATTAAAAAAAATCTACGAATTATCCAAAAATTGACCAAAAACTTGAATTATCAATAAAAATGAATTGCCAACCAGGAAGAATATTCTTTTACCAAAGACGGGGTTTTTCAATAAAATACATCAATTTTCAATTAAAAATGGAATTTTTTGAACTAATTGCATACATTTTCAACTAAATAATTGCATTTTTATATCAAAACAATACATTTTTAAATAAAAAATTAAATACATACATTTTTAATAACAAAAAAATGTCTACAAAATATCCGATATGTGGACTTTAAAACCAAAAATACCATATTCTTATAAACCGGTTTAATTTTTAACCAAATAGATGAATTTTTATTAAAAATGGATTTTCAACCAGGAAGATGACTTTTTTACCAAAAGTGACAAATTGTCAAAAAACTTCAACCAAACCTGAAATTTTTTTTTTTAATTTATTCGATTTGTTGGAAATTGGTCTGTTTTGATTAAAAAATTCATCTTCCTGTTTGAAAACCCATTTTTTATTATAAGTTAATTTTTCTTGAACATTAACTTCTAGGTTAAAAATTTTTGGATCTAAATCCAACATTTTGTTTAGTTTTGAAATGCAATTATTTGGTTAAAAATTTATGCAATTTGTTTTAAAATTTTCATTTTTGTTTGAAAATTGATGTATTTTGTTGAAAATTCGTTTTTTAGACAGTAGAGTAATCTTCCTGGTTGAAAATTCACTAATTATTGAAAATTGAACTATTTAGTTGAAAAATAAAGCGGCTTATAGAAATATCGTCCTTTTGACACAAAATATCATATTTTTATAAACCGGTTTAATTTTTAACCAAATAGATGAATTTTTATTAAAAATGGAACCAGGAAGATGACTTTTTTTACCAAAAGTGACAAATTGTCAAAAAACTTCAACCAAACCTGAAAATTTTCCAACAAATTGGACAAATTTCTATAAACAGTTTCAATTTTTAACGAAACAGTGTATTTTTTAAATACAAAAGTTTACTTTTTTTATAAATGGAACTAATGATAAATGTTTTTAAAAATTAATTCATTTTTAACCAAAAAAACAAGCTTTTTATAAAATATTTGAAATGTTGAAATTAGAACTAAAAAAACAATGTTTTTATAAACAAATATTGAAATTTTCAATTTAAGAAAAACGACGGATTTTTTACAAAATTTTTTTAATGTGGAATTTTGTGTTAAATGAACGATATTTCAACTAAAAATATAAGAATGCAATTTAAAAAAAAAGAATTTTCTACAAAATATAAAAATTGTTGAATTTTAAGCCAAAAATAGGATACCTTTAAAAACCGGTGCATTATACTTTTATACCAAAAATACGAATTCTCAAGAAAGTACATACATTTTGAACAAAAAATAAAAAATATTCAACAAATTACATACATTTTAAAACAGTTAATTATATTTTAACAAAAAAGATATATTTTTAAGTTAAGAAAAACGAGTTTTCTATAAAATATCCAAAATGTTGAATTTTGAGCCACAAACCCGATATTTTTATAAAACGAATCAATTTTTTAACATAAAAGCTTAATTTTTAACAAAAAATAAATGTTCTACTGACGAGATTATTGTTCTCCTAAAAAAATACGAATTCTGAACGAAGTGTATGCATGTTTAACAAAAAAAAAGATTTTTCAACAAATTACTTAAAAGATCATTTTTTACCAAAAATAAGGTACCTAAATTTAAAACTAAATAGAAACGAAATATCTACAAAGAAATTTACAATTAACAATTAACAATTAACAATTTCAAAAAAATTGCAAGAAGAGCTTAAATACTTAACTGATAGAGATTATTATTCAATTTAAAATATGCATTTTAAATATTTTAACAAAAAATTTGAATCCTCAGCCAAGACAGATTCCTTTTTGACCAAAAAATTGTTTTTCGGATTAAAAAGTTCAAATTTTTGCACAAAAAAATAAATTTTCAGACAAAGAGACGATTTTTATAGAAAACCCTATTTTTTAAGAAAAAGATTTTACAGGCAATAAAGAATACTTGACTAAGAAGATAACTGTTCTATAAAGTGGTAAATTTTAAACAAAATGCAAAAAAATCCAACTAAAAAGTTAAATTCTTAAACTAAAAAAATCAATTTCTTTAATTAATTAATGAACTAATTAATTAATTTTTAACAAATCCATTAGGTTTTCACTTACAAAATGAATTTGTGTACAAAAAACAACTTATTACAGTGATGGCAGACATAATTATTTTTAGATTTTATGGCAGAATTTGTTGGCCTTCAATGCTTGGCTTGCGACTTGGCGGGACCTTTAAGTTTATTTTTAAAGGATTTAAAAGTAATCCAAAAATAATTCAAAAATTTTTAGGATTTACTATAGTTTTTATAAGATTTTACGTCAGTTTTAGTGATTTTAAAGAATATCAAGCGAGTTATTGAAAAATTATTGAAAAATATTTTAATAAAATTTAAGAGATTTAGAGGGATTTAAAAAAATTAAAAGATTTTGAAGATTTTAAAGAAAATGTTTAAGGAACCTCAGAAAATTTAAAGGAGTTTTAAGATATTTTCATTAATTCTAGTCAACTTTGAAATATTTTAAATTATTTCAAAGACGTTAAAGAGAGTTCAAAAAAATAAGCGGGACCTTAAAGCTACTTAAAAAAAAATTTATTACAAATTTAAAAATAAGTCAAAAAGATTTCAGGATTTAAATAATATTTTATAAGATTTTAGACAGTTTTAGTATTTTCAAAAAATGTCAAGTTGAACAAATTTCTAAACAAATCGAAAGAGTTTGTTTTTAAAGGATGAAAAAAAATATTTAATAAAGTTTAAGTGACTTTAAATAGCGTCTAGCGATAATTCAAAAAGTTATTTAAAAAGATTTCCAGGGATTTGAAAAATTCAAAGATATGAAGGATTTTTAAGATATTTAAAGGACTTCAAGCAAAATTTTAAAGATTTTAAGTGATTAGAATTATTTTTAGTCAATTTCAAAAAACTTCTAACGGTATAATAATAATAATAATAATAACAATCAGAATAAATTGTAAGTTTTTGAATTTCCACCACGTGCTTGAAATTTTAAAGGTGAACTACCCAAACTGTCTTTCTGCGAAAAAAATGCGAGACATCAAAAAATATCAAGTGGGAAATTAAAAAAATCTGAAAATGTAGTTTAAAGTATTTTTTATAAGAGACATTTTTATTAAAAATTAAAAAAACACATTTTTCGATCAAGCTATTCAAGATAAGATGAAATCTTAACAGATAAAATTTTCCATTGTACAAAAAGATTTACAAATTTGTTTTTAATATTTTTTTTATTACAGTAGTTTTCCTTTGATCGTAATCATTTTTAAGAATAAAAAATCTAGTTTTATTCCTGTTTCAAGCTTCCATGTCTAAACTTTTTTAGATAAAAAAAGTCCAATTTCACTTTGTCATCCCTTATTATAAACAGCAGATGATTTTAATAACAATCGCAAATATATATTCTGATTTAAATTATTTCTTGTTTTTATATCTTCTATATGTAGTTTTAATTTATTTATTAATTTTCCTGAAGTTCTAAGATTTAAATCACAAAATTAATTTTAATGAATTTCATGTACATATAAAAATATGCTTCAGGTAACTCAATTTTTCTCGTTTCTTTTTTTATAATTGTATAAACCAATATTTTAGCGCTATCTCTAGTTTACGAAAACATTTTAATTTTTGTATATTTTATTTATTAATGTGATTTTTTAGTTTTTAATTTATTTCAACATATTTTGAATAAGTATATTGAAAAGAAAAAATTCAATTCGTTTTTTGTGATAACATAATTCAAATTTATAAGCTTTTTGCTTTGTAGTTAAAATGAACTTAACAAAATTAAAAGTTATATTTTTCAAGATATTAAATTTGCAACTGTAAATTAAACTTAAACAGAAAATTTGCATACTTTTTATATTAAAAGCTTTTAATAACTATAAATTTCTTCAAAAATGAAATAAAAAATACATAACATTCAAACAATTTTTAAATAAAAGTAAAAATTGTCATTTTATAGCCGAAATTTACAAAAAACAATATTTAAAATTTTTAATAATTATATTATAATAATATAATAGTTTATTAGGCCAAAAAACTGTTTTTTTTCTTTTTTTATCAGAAATCCATTTACAGATGAGCTTATTTTTGAAATAATATTTAAAAGTTTGTATGAGTCTTAAAAATTTACCTATATATTAAAACGATATAAAACTTAAATAATATTAAATCTTAGGTCGATTTAGTAAAGTTTGGGATTAACAATTATTAAAACAAGATTCTTTAAATTTATCTAAAATTTAACAACAAAGAGGTAAAAAGAACCTACTATTCGAATTCTGGTAATTATTAAATTAATTCAAATAATTAATTGGTAATTACATTTTTGATACCAACTATTTAGATTTTTTCTAGAATTTATAATGATCCTTAAAAATTGTTATATCTATTATTAATAAAAAAAACCTTAAAACTGCCATTACATATTTTAGGATTTCTGCCAAAAATTAAAAAATTTCGAGTTTCTGATATAAGAAATCCATTTATTTATCAGTTTTTTAATGGTGGTATAGCAATTCTGAAATTTTAAACAAAAAAAGAAAATGAAAAGAAGCATAAAGAGAAAATAAAAAAAAACGGAAACATTAACAAAAACAGAAAAAGCAAAAAATAAAGAAACAGAAAAAGAAACAAAAAAGGAAATGGAAATAGAAAAATAAAAAGAAACAGAAACAGCGAAAGAAAAAGAAATAAGGAAGGAAAAAGGAAAAAGAAAGAAAAAAAAGAGAAAGTTATACAGAAAAGGAAACATGAAAGGAAAAGGAAACAAAAAGAGAAACAGAAAAAGAAGAAAGAAGAAACAGAAGCATAAATAGAAGGAAAAGAAACAGAAAAAAAGAGAAAAAGAAAAAAAAAGAAATATTAACAGAAAATGATACAGAAAAGGAAACAGAAAAGGAAAAGGAAACAAAAAGAGAAACAGAAAGAAAAGCAGAAACAGAAAGAGAAACAGCAAAGAAAAAAGAAAAGAAAATAGAAAACGAAGATAAAAATAAACATAAGCAGCAAAAGATAAAGAAACAAAAAACATAAACACAAACAGAAAAAGTAACAAAAAGAAACAGAAGTAGAAACAGATAAAAAAAAAGGAAAGAGAAACAGAAAAAACAGAAAAAAACAGAAACAGAAACAGCAACATAAAAATAAATAAGAAAGGAAAAACAAAATTAAACAGAAGCTAATATGTAAAAAGAAACAGTAAAGGGAAAGGAAACAAAAAAAAGAAAAAGAAGAAGTATAAACGTAAATAGGAAAAAAAAGAAAAACAACAAGAAACAGAAACATAAAAAGAAAAGGAAAACAAAAAAGAAAAAGAAAAAAAACAGAAACATAAATAGAAACAGAAAAAGAAAAAATGAAGCATAAAAAGAAATAGAAAGAAAATAGAAATAGAAATAAAATAAAATATAAAATAAAAAAATAAATAAAAAATAAATAAAATAAAATAGAAATAAAAAGAAACAGGAATAGAAACACACACAG
>JAAAKG020137757.1:0-12821 GCA_010014905.2 Druon quercuslanigerum
TCGACATTAGCGGTATCGTGATGACTCAATGGGTTTCAGAGGGTCAGACTGTCAACCAGACTTACTATTTGTCAGTTTTGGCAAAACTGCGCAAACGAGTTCGTAAGAAATAGCCCGAGTTGTGGAAGAAAAACTCGTGGATTTTGAACCAGGACAACGCACCTGCCCATAACGCGCTGTCTGTGAAGCGGTATTTGGCCGATAAACGCACTCCAGTGCTTGAGCACCCGCCGATTAAATCTGCTTTGAAAGGGACCCAATTTGAGTCGATGGAAGCGGTGAAACAGAAAACGGCAGAGCTCCTAAAGGCCCTCACCAAAGAAGACTTCCAGCACTGCTTAGATTATTAGAAAAAACCTATGAAAAGGTGTGTGGCGAGGGGAGGGGAGTAAATTGAAGAGGAGCAATCGAATGATGAATAATTTTTATAATAAAACCCTTTTTCGTAACCAGTCTCGTTATCTAATAGCCAGACCTCGTATTCAACAGACGAGCGAAAGCTAAGTTTATTTTATTATTTACTATAAAATATTATTTGCTATAAGATAATTATTTACTATTATATTTGCAAATCTTGTAAAATCTCGCTGGAATGGAATAACTTTCTTTCTACTCCTTCCGTATTAAATAAAGTTTGGTAGGACGGACGTTATAACTACAGTTTCCACCATATGAAGAATTAATACTTAACTTGAATATGATTTCGACTCGCAAAATAAACGTATTGCATAAGGGTGGTGGTTGCGCGTATAATATAAACAATGAGTTACACACAAAATAAAATAGCCTCGGACAGGACTGAAACTTTAATTGACAAAAGGCATACACACGGAAAATGTAAAGGTCAAGGTTCAGGCGACGAATGGAGACCGAGTGTATGGATTTCTGGGGCGGGGGGTAAATGATATTAAGTTAAAAGAACAACGAGAAACTGTGCATGTAAGGAAGCTAGACATTTTATATGCACCTAAAACAAAGAAAAAGAGATGAGTAAGTAGGCAAGGAGGAGGTCTCATGTTGAATGAAAGAACGAAGCAGCACCTCTACATTATGATTTCGAATCTCCCAGATTGCTGTGGACTAGAATGAAAGCAGGAATCAGAAGATTACTTATCATAGAATGTTACGCGCCAGTTAATAGTGGTCCCAGAGAAGTAAAAGACGCCTTCTGGGACAATTTAAATGATTCGATGAATATTTGCGATCATGGTAAATGAATAATTCTGCTAGGAGATATGAATGGATGGGTTGGCATTTAAAATCAGGATACAGAAAGAGTACTAGGTAATTTTGGGGATTCAAGAACCAACTATTACAGAGCTAAATGAATTGGCTGATGCTTAGAAAAGGGTCTGCTTATTACGAATACTTGGTTTAGGCATAAAATGCTTCACATGTACACCTGGTGTAAAGGAAATAGCCACAGTATAATTGACTTTGTTGTTGCGGATGAAAGACTAAGAGAGCTAATCAAAGACACAAGGGTCGTGAAAGGTTCTGAATTCAATACGGAGTGAAGGGCGCCTGAAAGAAAAGACCTTGAACACTAATGGACTTTATGGGAATCTTCGCTTGGGGTGATTGCTAGAGAGATTGATCAGCAATCTGGGTCGGCGCAGCGTTGCGGATTAAACGTGTTATTTAAATAAATAATACGAGAATTCTAGATCAATCTAAAAATTTTATAAACCCATCCTCACACTACTCCCTTCCTCAACGAGTGAGTCACGCCTATCCCGAAAGGCTTAATAGTGTAATAATAATAGTAATAATGATATTCACCAATTGAATTAAGAATGACCATCCAAGTGAAGTCTGAAATAAAAACGATTGACATTCTTTGAAATAAGGACAAAAACAGATTATTTCGTGAATGAAAAATTTTTCCATAACGTAACAAGTGGTTATTTGAGTGCTTTATCAGACAATATAAAATATCCTATAATTGTTATCTTCTTAATTACAGTCAATTAGAGTCTGATATCAGATCTTTAATTAGAGCAATTTCTTTGTTATATTTGCAATTGGAGCATAAATTATGGAGGGAGGGGGTTCTTAAATACAAGAATAAATTAAAAATTTTATTATTTTAGAACTTCAAATAAGAATACTACAATTCCATTCGAAACCTTCAAGCGCTTCAAATGTTGGCCTAAGATGCTATTGGCTCTGTCAAAAGTCTGAGGGTTGTTCAGAAAAAAGCCATTTTTTCGAAAAGTACTTGATAAAGAATCTAAGTCTCAACCAGGAACCTATTTAACCATTTACAAATGTTATGGAAGTTTCTCATAAGGTGTCTGGTAACTTTTGAAGACAAAAAGTATTACACGAAAAATTATTATTTTTCAATAAGACTCTAAATGATTTTTCTTTTTTATTTTATTTAAAGGGATGAGTAAAAGTATGAGACCTTGTAAGAGAGGAGATAAACTCAAAGCGGAAGAAGAAAAAAAATTCAAAACGCTTTCGACGCAAATCAGACATTATTTTGTTGCGATAAATTACGAAAAAATTATTGGTAAGTGAAGCTGTAGAGTAGTAAAACAGCGACATAGAAGACGATACTAGAAAACCCGATAATAACTAAGAACTCAAATATGGTGAGACTGCTGATGTAGATGTTATTTACGAAAAAGACGATTATTGTGCCAAAAGAACACATTCTTTTATAAGCACTCGATTCTCACTTTGCTTATTGTTAATACCATCCACTTTATCCCTGACTAAAGATCCTGATTCTGGTGTTCATTTTACCAACCCCAAGGACCACTTCAAATATTTCTTGTGCACTCTCTTCACACCTTTAAACTCTCTCCAATCCCAGTGTGTCGAAAATCCTCAAGCTTCTTCTAACATCATTTTTAATACTTGTGACAGGATAAATTTAAACTTACCTGTCACTTCAGGCTTTTACTACCACCTCACAACTCCACTTTTCCAATCGAACAAAATGGCGGGTCCCAAATAACCCCGTCTAGCTGGTTCCAATCTCGCCCGCAGAATTCTCTATACCCTGTTCCTAAGATAAGAGCTACGACAGTAGCTGCCTATCACCATGGTTACCGGTAATGATCATAGTAAACTCTGAACCAATCATATTCTTGCAGAAAGTCACTATCTTTCCTATCCTTTGAACGCCTTGTCATGGAGGTACACCGCTACTCAAATATGGCTGACTACAGGATTTTGATCCTATGCGGTCGGGGGCGTTAAGCTTGGTTGGGACAACGAGCAAAGCCCTATGGAAAATCATAACTAAATTATCGGAAATGTGGAGGGTGTGGTCTCATAGATTATTGGGTGGACTATCAATTGAACTTTAACTTCAAGATTCGACTGCGCAACAAGCGACCACCGAGTAATGAAAATTTTAAATAGTAAAACTGGGGAACTTACGTATATTGTCAAACTAGGGCTTCACCAGGATTGTGTCTGCATGAAACCTTTCATTAGACATTGAATGTTTTTAGAATCAATGAAATACTCTATGCGACCAAGTTCCGAAAGGTAGGAAGATATTTTGGAATGTATGCGCAACGTGCCCTGGTCAGGTCGAGGTTAGGTTATTAACGCGTCAAAGGAACCTAACGTGGATACACACTTTAAGTTATTCATATTGGTTCCAGATTTTACAAATCCCTAATTTGATATCCGGTTGATGGTCTGATCCCAACCTCTTTTTACTTCCAACTTTTTAAATTTTTTCCTGTCTTTATTCTTTGTGAAAATATAATCTATTTTCAAAGCCGCAATCATTCTCAGAAACATCTATTCCCTCATTTCGTGACCCGTCGTATGTCACTTTAATAAATCCTAACCCTCTTTTTCTACCCATCCTGTTATATTATTCCTTTCTTTGTTTTATACTGAATCGTTTTAGTTTCTGATACTTCTTCCCTCTTCTTTATACTCTTCCACCTTTGTACTTGTGCTGTAATTCCATTCATCCCCTAATGCCAGAATTTTCTCGTCTTTCGCTAAAATTTTAAATTGAACACATTTTAGGATTTCCAGTACACCTTCCCACTGTATACCATGATTATTCTATACCTTTTTTTTCTTATTTTTGCACCTTATCTTTCTTTTTAATTCTCGCCACGTTGCAGAATAAAACTCTTATTGTGTCTTCTCTATTCTTCCTTCCCCTAAGCTTAGGACCTTTTCTCTCTTCCCCGAAAACTCCTTTCTTCTAACAAGCCTTCTTTTCAATCATCCCAAACTCACCATTTTCCTTCAATTCTTAATCTGCTGATTCTTTCTCTCTACCATTCTCAGCTTTCTGTGAATCTCCCTCTTCTGTCCTTGGCACTTCCGCATCACTACCGCATCCTGACCTGTCGATCTTCCCCTTCTCGTCCTGTTCCTAACACATTTTCATGCCTCTTTCTATTATATGACCTTGCTCTAACTCCTTCAGACGCTTCTCGATTTTTTCTCATTTGTATTTGTCAATCTTGTTGCTTTCTTCAACCGATTCTGCAATTTGACTGGTTCATGCCATATTCTGCTTCCTTCGACAACTCTCCTAGTTAGTTAGTTTTTTTTAGGACCGGCAGCAGAACCTTGCGGAGCTCCTCTGGTTCTTAAGTTGTAAAGCCTATTGTACCACACCCTTAATTATTGTCTCTCAATAGTTGACCCCAGACCTCTAGATGAAGCCTTGTATGTCAATCACTGATAGCGATGCTAAAATTAGTTTTTTTTAAATAACCTTTTTCGACTGAAAAATTGAAAATTTCATTTTTGGTTTGAAATTAATATTTTTTGTAGTTGATTTGACTGCTCATCTAAAAAATCACATTTTTCAGATGAAAATCCATGTATTTAGTTGATTATTCGTTTTTTATTTAAATAAAATTAATCTTAATGGTCGACAATGAATTCTTTTGTTTTAAAATGAACCTTTTTGGTTAGAAGTAAAACTATTTTATTGAAAATACGTTTTTTAATGGAAGAATTATTATACTAATTAAAGTTTTATCTCTTTGCCTAAGCATTTCACAATTTTGTTGGAAATTCATTTCTTTCTTTGTTAATAATGAAGAAAAACTAATATTATAAAAAAAATGTTTATTAACAAATTATTTTCTGAAAGAATACTTTTTACGATTTTCATGACAAGTTCAGCAACATTCATAAGTAGCTAATACAGCATTCATGATTAGTTGAGAATGTTTATGATTTTCATAAACGAATTTATCAAACAAATGCATTATTCGAGCATCTATCCAGGGGACAGATATTCTGAAATTATCATACATTTCCCCATTAAGAAGACTGACATAAAAAAATATTTTTTCTGTCGATGGATGCCCCAATAATGAATTTATTTATTAAAATTGTTTAAAAAAGTCATTAAATTGATCAATTAATCATGATTTTTTTCTGAAATTCTCATCAAATTCCTAACTTAAAGGCTGGCATTTAAAAAATGAATTTTTTTGCCGGTAAATGCCCAAATTATTATTCAATTTTCTAGAATTAGATTAAAGTTCCCAATTAAAAAAATGTCATAGAAAAAAATTTTCTTCCGAGAAATGCCAAGAAATCAATGAATTTTATTATTTGTTTATTTGTTTATTCATAAAACAATTAATTGCCTATTTCAAAAAGCAGGCTAAACAACTCCTTTCGAAATCTTATGAGCTTTTTCCAGATTTTTTTCGTACAAACAAGTCAATATTTGTGAGCTAAACTGAAAAAAATATAGTTGAGAGAACTATATTTTGGTCCTCAGCACTAGAAAGTATAATTCTTGCGAAATAAATCTTCTCTTCCATTTTAAGAATAAAGTCGCATGTTCCCAAAGCTGTTCCTTTGAAATACTGAATTTCGAAAACCTGATAATGCATTCGTAATCAGCGACCCAAAAAACAAAATAAACGGTGTTTTCGAGGTCAAAATTTACAATAAAAAATTCACAATAAAAAATTCTGAATATTCTGATTTCAAAATCGTCAGGTTGGTCTTTAATGGATTAAGATTATTCCTTAGAGGAATATTCACATAATGCATTAAAATGGATTTTTTTTATTTAATTCATAAAAGGAATGGCTTGGTCAGTGAAGTGGGACATTGAAAAACGATTGCAATCTTCTAAACCATAAGGCATTGACTTTGTATTGTTATTGCGTAATAATTCAAGTTTCTTACAACATCTTAAGATGCCTTCTGACTAGGTTAAGTATTTAATTTTTGTTTAACATTTTCTTTCAGTTGAATTAAGGGCGTACAGTATTTTGGTTTTCAAACTCTACTTTATAATAAGCGGTGATAGCGCGTCTCGACCCTACAGGAGATTCCAGAATTTCAGTGGTGTTCATTGGGCCAAGTCTTCCGCTTTCTGTGTTTATTTTTGCCCGTACTTTAGCGCGCAACTGAGAAATATAGGTATATATTCCAGAAAAAAAAGAATAATTTTCCAATATTGCATATACGTCACCATCTAATGTTGATAATACAATTTGTTTTTTACTTGGAAGGCGCCCAAAGATTCGCCGCCCTAAAAGTATTTCGATTGATTTATCTGAAGGAAATTTGAATATTCGAAGCTTAAATACCCGATTCAGATTCTGGTAAGGCAGAAGCCGAACAAATTTAAGTTGATCCAGTCTACATCCAATTATGTTAGAAAAAGGAATCGTGGTAGTAGATACAGGTATATTCCCGGGAGGAGGAGACCGGGACCTGACGCGAAGAGGAGACTCGGGAGGAGGAATGTTTCTGGGAGGAGAATTTTGTATGTCAGAGAAAGAAGATGGGCCAGCACGAGTAATACCAGGAACAAGGGTGCTGTTAGGCGGAGATTTAGACTGCAAACTTAATTCTGAAAAAAGAAACAATATATTCAATTTTTTAAATGTAACTGGGTAAGTAATAAACTGCTAGTGACAAAGTGTGACAAAGTTAATATTAAAAAGTATAAATTAAAAAAAGATTAGAAATTCTGAATTTCATAGAAGTACAGTCGAGCCTATCATTAGTGCGCCTCTCAATAGTGCGCCTTCTCCTCAAATGCGCTCGAACGTTACCACCACGTTCCACCACCAGCATTTCCTAAAATTTGAAAGAAGAGTGTCGAAGATTTTAAATCCAAATATTTCAATTTGGCAAGATTAATAAATGTAAAAAAACGACTTAATTTAGGAAATATTAAGAAGAATGGAAAGAGATTCAAATCGCATTTTAAACTTGAATGAACTTTAGAAGCTTCAAAGAAATTTTATTATATTTAAAGATTCCAAACAGACAAAAGTATTTTTACTTAATATAGTTTCTAAGGATTATAAGAGTTTTAAAAACGTAGGATAAACTTATTTAAAAACTAAGAAACGTAAAAATTGCTATAGAAGAAAAAAAATATGCGTCCGAAAATTGCAAAAATCAAATTATTTCGTAGCACATAGAAGGCTTCCCGCGAGGCTATCCAACTTCGCAACTCCCTCCGTAATTCCCAGGTCCATGTCCCTCGACGAAGTCCTTTATTTCATCTATGACGACCTGCAACTGCGAAATAAACTAATTTGATTCTTCGACCCTTTTCTTACAAATGGCCAACTTTCTTCTTCCGTCTGACTTCTGACTCCTGTCTGGCTTTCCGTGAACGTCCAGTGGATCTCCTAACTACTCACATATGGCCCGGTTAAGTTTTCTTTTGTAAGTTCGACATAATGTTCACAAGAGTATCTGGGGTAGAAAAGGTGCAACTCCGCAGAGCCCCGCATGCGGGGTTGAGGTCTGTATACTCAAGGAGGCGACATGGTATCCTAGAGACACCGTTGGAGACACCACTCCCTGGTATCACTTAGTCCTCGGCATGGTTGTTCACGTCTTTACTCGGGGTTCTAAGTTTGTTTAGTGCACAAGACCTAGTTTACTTTAGCCCTATCCTCTGTTTCCAGCGAGCATTCCCCTACCAGCCATCCAGGAACGCGCCAAGTAGGGATATCACCTCCCCTCCACCACAGACAACTGCGGTGGTACTAGGAGTAGTAGTGGTAGTAGTAGTAGTGGTAGTAGTAGTAGATTTTTGTACAACAATTGTCAAACTACCATGTAAGAATTCAATTTCATAATTATTGCAAAAAAGCAATTAGACTACAAGCATAGTGAAGTATCAGAGACGTCTGAGAGGTGTTCAAAAAATAGTAATGAAGGACCTTGATCCATGACTTCACTCATGTAACTCTTATGATTTCAGGGTTTTGAGGTTACGGTCGTATGGGATTTCGGGGTTATATAGCTGCTTACCTATGACTATGCTTCACAAGAAAAACTCACGAAATTGCTCTGTTTTCCCAAACAACATTTTTCTTTTCAATGAGGATACGGGATTTTAATGTTAGAAGTTTCATTGGTACGCAGCAAGGGTATTATGAAGCCATGAGGTTATAGGCTTACTAGACTAAGAGGAGGAGGGTGAAAATGGTACGGGATAAGTAATATTTGGTTTCAGCGGTAAAAAATGCATAGGAATATCATATTGGCATCCAAGGTTCATTAAAAGTAATGTTTAATCCTAGAAATTTTAATAATTTTAGTTTAAGTCACATTGTTGGGAATGAAACAAAATTTAATTTAGAAACTGAACACAAAAAAGATTAATCATTGTGATTCATCAAATTCTTTTGTATTTGTCACTTCAAAATCTTATTTTAGGCTTACGAAATTACTGTTTATTTATTTTCTAATCATTATTTATCATAAATATTATGTTTAAATGTTGATACTATTTAAAATCAGCAATCTTATAGTAACCAATCCGTTTGCGGGGGCGGCGGAAGCGAAGTTAAAAAAGTTCGCAAAATTGGGAGCACTGATAGTAGTTAAAGAGGCATCATTCTAGTTGCAAGTTGATCTCTCTGAATGAAAATTTAACTATACTGTTGAGAACTTATTTTCTGTTTGGTTTAAAATGAATTTTTTAACCAAAAATTTATTTATAGGGTTGCCCATTATAATCTCTATTGAGCTATGTAAAAATGCATGTGTCATAATTTCAAAGAAGTTAACTAACATTCTGTATATTTTCAAGATAAGAAAGATACGTTATTACCTTGAGAAGAGAGTAGAGATAATCAGAATTTGTTTCCCAAATATTTATGAATGTTCTGTGATAAATGAATCTGCTGGAGTTGAGAAATGATAAAGTCAACAATTTGTCTCTCTCCACTTATTTTTAAGTAATCTTTAGAGGCAGCAGCTTTTCATGAAATACTGATTCTCCTAAATGAGACTTGAGTCTCTATCGTTATCTGTACTCGTATGAAGAAACAATGAAGACAGTCAATTTATTATTTGCCTGCATGGCCTGGCTTAAATTTACAAGTAAGCTTACTTTATATTTAAATTAACATTATTCTAACACAAATGCTCAAAATATTTAAAATATAGTATGAAATTTACAATAAAGAAGCCTGTATGTGAAGAAACTGTTCAATTAAAATTCTCAATCGTTGCCACGTGGCGAGATTAAATTCTTGTAACATATGGAAAGAAAAACGTGACGATTACACATTAAATTATTCGTGATAGTCAATCCGTCCTCTATACGTTATATTCAGCTTGAAGTTTATAATAAAAATGTTATAAATTTTTTTATTTTAGGTGCCACGTTGCGAGATTTCAATATTGTAACATATGGCAACATCAAAGACGACGAATACACATTATATTATACTTTATCTTCAAATTTGACTTCTTTACTATTGAATTTTAAGTTTAGAATTAAACAGTTTTTATTTAAAATATTTGTTTGAATAAAAATTTATGTTTCGTGAATTCTCGTAAATCCTTTAAAAACTTTTTTTGATTTTTCTAAATTTTTTTTAATTTCCCAAAGCCTCCTGAATTTTTTGGAATTCGTGTTAAGAGCTTCTGCATTTTCGAAAGTTATATAAATTTTTCAAATACTTTGCATTCCATGAGGTCCATAAATTTTCCAAACTTGTATAAATTCTTCTTATTCCACTTATTTTTTAGTATACACGAATTTCATAAATATTTTTTTACAGTTGTCGGTGCACCTGGTGGTAGTAGATTACCAATGTTCGATGAGGCTGCTGAGCGTCGTCTCCTTATGTCCCCAGAAGATGCTCTTCACAATGGAGCCATGATGACTGTACAAAAAAAGATCAATGGTAGTGTTGTACCTCACGATATTGTTAAAGGAAATCTGTATCGTCTTGCTCCCAATGAGTTTCGTAGCCTGCAAAATCGACAACATGGCGCCGCTCTTATTGTAGTTGTTCCAGGCATTCACTTTTTTGTAGAAATGGAACCCGGCACTCACTATCAGGACACTGGGAATAATGAGGGTGAAGCAAAATACGTCTGTAAAATCGAAAGAAGTGATAACATTTTTTTTAAAGCCAAACTTATGCGACCTGATCAACGTGCCACGCCTTTGCCTGTTGTAACACCTAAAGTTTTATTCGTAAACCATCGTGGTTTTATGTTTAATGGAGATTTATATAGATCATTTCAATGATTGTTCTACTCTTTTCCCGTAAGAGTATTTCGCCCTAATAATAGTGAAGCAAGGGTTAATAAAAGGCGAATTTAAAAACAGTATTTCGTTTTTTATTCTTCCAGTTTGATTATACTTTCGTTACCGAAGAGAATCAGGATATATTTCGATTATTCACTCCTGATGATTTCTACCGAAGGAATCAGAATTTGTATCAAATCACCGAACACATGATAATTGCGAATATCCATCGTCAAACGAACTCATCTTTGTAACTTTCCCTTGTGTTATCTAAGAAGTAAATAAATCTGTGTTTATTAAAACTTCTGTCTTTTTCCCATGAAGGCGTGTATCATTTCACATACTTTTTATCAAGGGATATCGGATATAGGGTTTGGAAATAAATCTAAAATGGGGTTATTTGGGGTGAAAGTTTCAAATGCTAAAAATCAATTAATCATAAACAAGTCGCTGAAGCACCTGCAACTAGGTGATTCAAAACAAAACAGTTGTCAGCGACCGTGGATCCTCACTCTTCAACTTTCATAAATATGGATTCTAGATAATATTCCATATATTTGTATCAAGGGAATCTTAAAAAAGTTCCGTTCAAAGTATTGGCCATTGGATTTTACACATTTTGCCTATTTTTCAGGTAAATCATGGATACCATTCCAAAATAACCTTTTCTCTTTCGAGGGAAACCATTCGATGAGCCATTTATCGACTTCTTTAAAATTGGCAAAGCGCTGCTCTGCGAGTCAGTGTCTTTGGGCCCATTCTGGCCGTTTTTCGATCAACGCATGATTCAAATTGATAATTTGTTGTCGGTAGCGATCCGTATTCACCGTCTCACTAGGTTTTAATAACTCGAAGTACACCACACCATACTGGTCCCACCAAACACAGAGCATTGTCTTACGGCCGAAGAGATTTGGCCTTGGAGTCGATGGGCCGACCTCACCAGGTGAAAGCCATGATTTTCTCCGCTTCGAGTTCTCGAAATGAATCCATTTTTCGTCCCCCGTAACAATTCGATGCAGAAAAGATTTCCTTTCAAACCGTTCAAGCAGCATTTTACAAATGGTTTTTTGATTTTTCATTTGTCTATCGTTCAGTTGTTGTGGTACCCATTTTCCGTACTTTTGGATTTTTTCTATGGCTTTTAAACGTTGGCAAATTGCTCCTCGGATCACACTTAGTGTTTACGCCAATTGTTGTTACGATTGCATTGGGTCTTTATCCAATAACGCCTGCAATTCCTCGTCTTCATACTTTTTCGCTGCACCAGGATGTGCACTGTCTGTTAAATCGAAATCTCCACTTTTAAATTTACGAAACCATGTTTTACATGTTCTAATCAATGAAACATGTTGACCAGAATTTTCTACTACCAATCGATGTGCTTTAACTCCTTTTTTCTTTTGATGAAATAAGAAAAGCAACGAATGCCGCAAATGCGATTTACTTGGAACGAAACTCGACATAATCAATGAGGTAAACAACTATGATGCTATTATTTTGGCAGAATGTAAATGTGTATTTTTGAAGGTTATTGTCCATAGAAAAATATGAAATAGATGCCAAATCATAGAAATGTATACATATCTTTAGCGACATCTATGAGTAAAACCGACAAACTTCAACTATCACCCCTGGTATCTGTGACATTGTCGATGTGTAACGGATTAGGATTATTAGAAAATTACGAGCAAAAGACCCAAACAATTTTTTTTTGTAGGTACGTTTGTCACTTATCAGCCCCATGTAGGCTGTATCAGCGTCCAGTGTTATGAAGCAAAGACGGAGCTCTACCGGGTTATTGTATTTGTGAAAATGTAAACAGGCAATTTTCAGCAGGCGCAATTCGATAGTGGGTCCTAAATAGCTACCCAATTCACAATTGCGTTCTTTTCGAGAACGCTAACACTGCGGTCTTTATCCCGAAGAGACTCACTTTACGTTAACGATTTGCCGGTTAGCCGAAAATTGAACTTATTAGTCAAAGCTGTTTTCCGTTAACCCTCAACGTGAAAGGTGAGTGTCCCACAGTCATTAGAGAAATTTTATGAGGCTATCACGGAAAGGCACCTGTCGCGTTAAGGGATAAGAGATATTGTTGAAAAATGCGACAAGCACGCATGGTTAATATATCCGATCGACTGCGTCTCCCGGCGTCTCTCTTCTCGTCATTGACCTTTTAAGTAATTGGTAGCGCACCTCACAAATTTTTTAGAACTTATTTCTTTCGCGTTTTTAATTAATTTCGCGTTATAAAAAATTTAATTACGATATAGTAGTTTCTCTACTTATCGACAATCTAATAGACAGAGACCTCTGTCGTAACATCAAA
>JAAAKG020137758.1:0-12821 GCA_010014905.2 Druon quercuslanigerum
TACCGGGACAGCCCCGTGCAAAAACTATTATAAATATATGAAAATCCAACTCTAACCAAAAATGTCTTCGACATGTTCGACTGTAAGCATCTTAAGCCTGTGACAACATTTTTTTTTTTTTTTTTTTTTTTTTTATAATAGCATAATCATCATAACAGAATAATATTTCTTTCGCTTCTGATGTCGAATAATAAATTCAACTAATATTATATTTTTACAGGGTGGCCGCAGGTCAGGGAAAACTTGGAAATCAGGTGAAAGTCAGGGAATATTTTATAATTATTGTTCAGAGTTAAGTCAAGAATTTACAAAAAAAAAACTTGCAAAAGTCAGGGAATTTCTATAAGAGGCACTTTAAATGTCTGGTCAGGAAAATAAAAAATTGATCAGGGAAAAATGAGGGAATTTCTCAAATTAAGTTTTGCGGCCACCCTGATATAATATTCTTGTCAATAATTTATTTGCCGTATATTTAAATTTCTTCTTTTTGCAGTCGTTTACTCCTGATAATCATATTCTTAGTTAGAGAATTTTTATTATTTGTTTTAAAGTTCATCAATTTTGTTAAAAAGTCTTTCTTTTTTACAGAAAATTTAATTGCTTGATTTAAAGTTCATCTCTGTGGGTTAAAAATTCAAATATTTTGGTAAAAATTTAACTTTTTGATGAAAATCCAAATTTTGATGTTGACAATTTGAATGAAATCTTTCTGGATTGAAAAATTAACTATTTAGTTGAAAAATTCATCTTTTTTGTTTAAAAAAGCATCTGTTTATGTTGAACATGGTGCTTTTTTAAAAATAAAAATTATACTGTTTGCTTCAAATTTAATCTTTTTTGGTTTTGTAAAAATTTTTAGTTGAAATCTACTAGTTCATTATTCCATGAAAATTTCTCTTTTTTAAAGAAAATTGTACGAATTTGTTCAAAAAATAATTATTTTGATAAAGTTATTCATTTTAGTTTATAATTCAATTATTTACAAAAATTTGCTAAAGGAAAAAAAATATGTGCCTTAAAATTCTCTACTAGTACCAGTCCTTGAAATTAAAATTCGAATTATTTTAATTTCATTATTTTGTTATTGACGTTATTATTTATTATTGACTTTCTGGGCAATAATTCGTAGGCTGAATCCACACGTATCGTAAAACGTAAAACAATATCAAAATACGAATGATATAGTTTAAATTTATTTTATAATTTAATTTCCTACCTCACGTTTTTTGATATCTCTAATAGCTACGAAAACACAAACCAGGTAAAAATGGTATGAAAGACGAGGTAGTCTTGTTTTCTACTTTTTGATAACGTAAATTGTCCTTATCAGCGTCATCATTTACTGCGTTTTGACACAGGGAGAGATAATTTATTCGAGGAAAAATCCAAGCATTTTGTTTACTTGAGCAAAAATGTTAACTTAAATCTGATACGAAATTTTTATAATTAGACCATCTTAAATGTGCATCATTACTAAAAACACAAATATAACCAAGATAATGAATTGTAATTTTACTTAATTAAAACGTATAGTATCTGAAATTTTAATAAAACTAAATTAATTATTTTCCACACATTAGTCATTTAAATTAACTAGAACTGAATAAAAAGTTTTTCTATGATTTTAAGAATCAAAATATGATAAATTATGTAATTTAAAATAAAAAACATCATTTTGTATGAAAAATATAAAAATTCACACAAAATAAACATTAACTTAAACCATGTTTTTTTCAATTGAATTTTTTTTGACCTTCGCTTCTTAGCAATTTTGGGAAAATTATTATATTTTAATAAATTATGGCTTTTTTTAAACATTCTCTACAACTCTACTGTTTTTAATTTTACAACTAGCTAAATAATCTTAAAATATAATTATTTGTTTAAAAAAATTTTCTTCAAAAAATGGTAAAAGTCATAGAAAAATTTACTTTCAAAATTGGAAAGAGTACAGTTGTCGAGAATGCTTTCCCGAAAAAAACGTCATTTATTTAAATGCAATCATTTTTCAAAAATTGGTAAGAAGCGGCGGTCAGAAAAAATTCAATTGCAAAAAACATGGTTAAAATTAATGTTTTTTTTTTAATTTTAAAAATTTGTCATAAGCAATAATGTTTCTAATTTGGAATGACATCAGTTTCAATATTTTGATTCTTAAAACCATAGAAAAACTATTTTTTTCTTCAGATATCTGGCTTTCGACTCGGTTCATTTTTCAACATATTATTATGGATTTTAAAGAAAATCTTATATGATTTGAGATCGCTGTATATTATTTACAGAAGGTTATTTATTATAACAAAAAAATTCCAGTAAAAATAATATGAATGACACTATTTTTTTCATTTATTTACAAATCATTAAAAATACCTAATTATTTTTCTACTTAACGAAATATGACTCTCCGCGTGTGTAATAATCCAATACAGTACTTATAATATTTTTTAGCATTTGAAAAACTAAAAAAATACACTCCCAAAGTATTTCCGAATGAAATATTTATCAAGGTAGAATTAAATTCAATTTTTTATATTTGAATAGAATTTTCTGTATTATTCCATTATCCGAGTTTTCTGTACATATTTTTTTCATAAATGTATTCAAATATTTTATTGTTTAAAAAAGGAAAAATTTAATTTTGACAATAAACGAAAAATATCCGCTTTTCTGTATGTTTTCATGGCATTATTTACATTTAAAAAATCATTCTTAAAATCAAAATTAACTTTTAAAAAACGGTTAATTTTTGCTAGTTCTATTAAAAATGATTATTTTTCAAAATCAATACCTTTTTGAAAGAAAAAGGGAAAAATCTGAAATTTATAGGGTATTTAAATCAGCTCTTCCTTGGATGATAATTTTACGTTCGTCCAAGGATTTTTCTCTAAATTAAACGATGTTTTTTTTACATTTTTGCTATTCGTATATATCAACTGAGAAAGAACTTTTTTGGTTAAAAACTAGTCTTATTTGGGTTGAAAATTCAATTACTTTGGTACGAAATGAATATCTTTGGAATGTATTTTTTTTTAATTTCTCTTTTTGGTTTAATTTAATTCAATTTTTTTAGAATTAATCTCTTACTAAAGATTTATCACTTTGCGTACAAATTTATCTGTTAGATTAAATATTCCTTTAATAATTTAAACTTGAGTTAAAAATTTATATTTTTCGTTTAAAATTATTCTTTTTTGATAGAAAGTTACTCTTTCTGGTTAAAAATTTATTTCTTTGGTGGAAAATAATTTTGTTGTTGTAATTTTAAATTAATCTGTATGACTGAAAATTTAACTGTTTCTTTGTAAATTCATCTATTTGTTAAAAATTTAAGTAATACATCGTTGAAAATTTGTCTTGTAGGTTGCAATTTCCACTATTTGGTTTAAAAACGTTTTTTTCACTTGAAGAATCACCATCTTAGTTAAAAATTCATTTTTTCGGTTACAAATTTAACTATTTTGTTAAAATTCATAATTTTCGTTAAAAATTCATTTCTTTGGTTACAAATGAACTATTTTGATGAAAATTTGCTTTTTTGTTAATTTTTTTTTTTAATGAGGATGTAACTATTCTGTTTTTTGCTAAAAAATTAATCTTCTTTAGTTGAAAATTGACTTTTTTTTGTTTGTCACTTTGTAATGCTAGACAGTGCTGGTTTTTTAATGAAGTTTTTAACTTTTTGTCCACTTTTTACTTAGTAAGATAACAATTAATGTTATTTAACAAACATAATTGTTCAAACAAATTAATATGGTTTAGAACTATTTATTTTCTTAGTGTATTGCTAGAAAGTGTCGGGTTTTTCGAAAACGTTGAGCTTTACTTTGCCTTTTTACTCAGAGCAAAATAATAGATATTAATATTAATTTAAACAAAAGACTCTTAGTAACTACTTCAAGGAAAAATTTTAATTTATTTTAATCCATATAGAGAAAATTTGAAGAATATTGAAAATATCTGTTGTATTTCAGAAAAATATGTATATTCACAAAAAAGAAAAGGAATTGTTTCAAGAATGATTCTCTCAAATTTTAATTTATTATTTGTTCATAGCTAAAAAGGTAAAGAAAAATTAAAATTTCAGCAAAAACCGCAACTATCTAGCATTAATATAGATGAAAAAAGTTATGAAAAATAACAATAATCTGCTTCAACAATTATTTTCATTAAATTGATTTATTTGTTAAGTTACTTCAAGTAAAAAATAAACAAATAGTTAGAAATTTCAGCGAAAAATTGCAACTTTTTACAATTAGGCAAAGAGAATATTATAACAATAAAAATAATTTGTTCAAACAATTATTTTTGCTTTATTGAATAAAATATTATCCCACTCCAAGTATAAAGTGAAAAAAGTTGAAAAATTCGGAAAAAACTGTAATTTCTAGCATTATTCACAAAGAATATTATTAACAATATTAATATAATTTTAAAAACATTTTTGTTAAAACTAATTAACTTTTACTTCACTCGAATTCAAAATTAGACAAAAAGTGGAAAATTTTAAAAAACGCGACTTTCTAACTCTATTCTAGAGAAAATGGCTAAAAACAATAATAAATTGTTTAAACAATTTACACTACTGTCGGAAATTATAAGGTCGATTGACGCAAGCACTAATAAAAATCACTACTGGCTTTGAGCCACGATAACTCAGCGAAAAAAGATGACAGGGCATTTTTAAAAAAGCAGTTGGAAAGCCTATGAAATTTCACGTCTAGTAATGTTAAACAGATTTTTTTTATCTGCTTAATAAATACAGAACGTGATAAGTTTAAAAAAATGCTCGATTTTCTAAAATGTTGTACCTCGACTTCCACTTTTATCATAACCTAGGAAAATTGTTGCAAAAATCTGAAAATGATACGACATAGAGCCCGAAATTTTATCTTCAATATAAGCCAAAGAAACTTAAAAAATCTTTATCGGTTCCAGAGAAACAATTAAAAATGTTCAATCGTATCTGAGTTGAGTTTTAGTCGACGGTCACGGTTCTTGGCCGGTCTGCTGCTCGCCTCCTTCGTTGAGGCAGGACCGAATAGGCCACGCCCAGAGCTGGTGCTTGATTGGAACTCTCTTATACTTTTAATTCTGCTCATCAGTAATTTTTATTTTAAATTATTGTAAATTTTTAAAATTATTAATTGTTTTTTTAATTATTAACAATTATTTCAATTCAGAATTATCCCCATATTAAATAATAAAAAAATGAGGAACAGTTTTTTTATTTCTTAAAATTTTTATCAACTAGAATATTAATAAAAATTGTAGATATATTGTTACGAGAGTAAGCTATTTTTCAAACGAATTAAGCAGCTAAATTCTAAATAAATTTTTTGTATGAAAAACACTCAAAAATATTAAAAGTGAATAGTAATAGAATTTCCAAAATAAATTAAATACAAAACAGTGCGTAGGTGTGAGGAAAAATATATTTGCAGTTTCTAATAAGCAGTTTATTGTTTTACTTTGCACAAACAACTCGCTCATTATTTAATTTTTCGATAATCAAAATAGGCGTGGCCTATTCGGTCCTGCCTTAACGAAGGAGGTGATCAGCAGACCGGCCGAGAACCGTGATCGCCGACTAAAACTCAACTTAGATACGATTGAACATTCTTAATCTTATCTCGGGAACCGATCAAGATTTCGCATAATTTTCAGATTTTTGCAACAATTTTCCTAGGTCATGCTAAAAGTTGAAGTCGAGGTACAAAATTTTAGAAAATCTAGAATTTTTTTTAAACTTATCACGTTCTGTATTTATTAAGCAGATAAAAAAAATCTGTTTTACATTACTAGACGTGGAATTTCATAGGCTTTCCAACTGTTTTTTTGTAAATGCCCTATCATTTTTTTCACTGAGTTACCGTGGTTCAAAACCAGCAATGATTTTTAATACTGCTTGCGTTAATCGATATCATAATTTCCGACGGTAGTATATGTGAACATCTAATTGGCAGTATGAAGCAGTATTTTAAGTATTAAGAACAATTTACATAAAAAGAAACTTTTAAGAAACTCATAATTAGTGCGTAAAACTAGAAAACCCCTATTTTTCACTTATGGGGGTTTTTAGGGAGCTTAAAAAACACGCTTATGAAGGTAATATTAAAAAAAAATTTATTTGTATTCTATTTTGTGTAAAAAAAAAAATTCAAGGGAAAAAGTAATTTCCAATGTATTTTTGGACCACCCTACTCGTCTCCCATAAGCATAACCACTGCTGGTTTACAAAATTAGACCACTTAGTACTTTAAACAAAAATAATTATTAAGTCAAAAGATAACAAAAAATGAACAACATTACATGGCACAAAAAGCCGAGATGTAATGAGCATTGAAAAAAGTAGTAGATTACATTCTAGAAGTAGTAAACATTTTTCTTCAGAAGGTGTGCAAATTAAGTGTTTACCTTCATGAAAATTAAATATTTAATGGATACACTTAAAATGATGATATTATCTAACGATCGGTGATTTCGTCCGCATTAATATTGCAGAAATTTGCATATGGCAATAAAAAAACGAGTAACGAGAAGATTGTGCATAAATACATACACTACCGTCAGAAACTGTCGGTACATTTTAAATCAGTGTGATCAGTCGGCGATAAAAAATGAGTTATCTACAAGAAGTATAATAATTTTTGATATTTTCACAGAAGAATATTTTTATTTTCGATCAAAAGCACTTCAATTAAATCAAAAAAGACGAATTTTTAATAAATGAGTTGAATCTTTCGCCAAAACAGAGCACTTTTCAACAAATTATTTCAATTTTCAACAAAGAAAGATTTTTCAGGCAATGAAGAAAAAAAATTTCATTGTTAAAATTTTAGACAAAATAAGTTTAAAAAAACAAAGAATAACGAATTTTAAACAAAATATTTTAATTTTCAACTTAAGAAATGCATTTTTAATCAGAAATAGAGTAGGTAAATTTTCAACCGAATACACTACTTTTCAACGAAACAGATCAATTTTCAGTCAATGAAATTAATTTTTAACAAAAGCGATGAATCTTTAACCAAGAAATGAATTTGAAACTAAAATTTTGAACATTTCGCCAAAAGGATTAATTTATTAACAGAAAACACTAATTTTCTATTAAAAAAAACATGAATTTTAAACTAAAAATTTTAATTTTTACCTAAAAATAGAATATTACAGAATAGAAAATTTTTTAGATTACAAAATAAAGTTGGAACCCAAAGAAATGTAATTTTCAATAAAATAAGTGAATTTTACACATTTTTAACTAAAAAAAACGAATTGTCAATTAAATAGTTAAATTTTCCATAACCGAAATAAATACTTAACTAAAATAATGATGATTAAACAATCAAGATTTTATAATGTAGTTCAAGTTTCAACCTAACAGAATAATTCTATGCCAAAAAAGACAAATATTCAATAAAACACCTCAATTTTAAACTCAAAAAGTTCAATTTTTAAACAAAAATGAAATAATTAAATTTGTGTTTAGAAAAAAAAATTATTAAACAGAAAAAAACGAATTTCTTTAGTAGAAAATCATTTTTTTTGTGTAACTTAAAATTAATCTTTATAACTGAAAACTTAAATGTTTCGTGAAAAAATCGCCAAAAAAGACAAATATTCAATAAAACACCTCAATTTTAAACTCAAAAAGTTCAATTTTTAAGCAAAAATAAAATAACTAAATTTGTATTTACAAAAACAAATTATCATTTAGAAAAAAAACAAATTTCTTTGTTAGAAAATCATTTTTTTTTGTAACCTAAAATTAATCTTTATAACTAAAAACGTAACTGTTTCGTGAAAAATTCGCCAAAAAGACAAATATTCAACAAAACACCTCAATTTTAAACTCAAAAGTTTAATTTTTAAACAAAAATTAAATAATTTAATTTGTGTTTTGAAAAACAAATTATCAACCAGAAAAAAACGAATTTCATTGGTAGAAAATAATTTTTTTTTGTAATTTTAAATTAATCTTTATAACTGAAATATTAACTGTTTCCTGAAAAATTCGCCAAAAAAGACAAATATTCAATAAAACACCTCAATTATAAACTCAAAAGGTTCAATTTTTAAACAAAAATTAAATAATTAAATTTGTATTTAGAAAAAAAATTATTAAACAGAAAAAAATTAATTTCTTTCGTAGAAAATCATTTTTTTTTTAAATTTTAAATTAATCTTTATAACTGAAATCTTAACTGTTTCCTGAGAAATTAGCCAAAAAAGTCAAATATTCAATAAAATACCTCAAATTAAAACTCAAAAAGTTCAATTTTTAAACAAAAATTAAATAATTAAATTTGAATTTAGAAAAAGAAATTATCAACCAGAAAAAAACGAATTTTTTTGGTAAAAAGTCATTTTTTTTTACTTTAAATTATTCTTTATAACTGAAAACTTAACTGTTTCGTGATAAATTCATTTATTTGTTGAAAATTTAGGTAATACTTGTGTGTGTGTGTTTGTTTGTGTTTGTGTGTGTGTGTAATACAGCTAAAACGATCACTAGCCTATTTTTTCTTTTAAAAACGCAATTTTATATAAAAAAAAATCATCAGCCATTATCGCAAAATTTATCATTTTTGTGAATATGCACAATTTTCAAACAAAGAAATTCTTTATTTCAAGCGAACAAGCTCTTACGCAGCCATTGTTTATCAAACTGTAAAATCTGAATATCTGAATGCCGATAAATTATAAATGTTCAAGAAAATATTGAGGTTTTTCTGCAGAACGCACGAAGTTGAGCATATATCAAACATAAAATAAGATTCTTCGTGATTGGCAATCCGCATATTTTATCGGGATCCCGCCCATTCAATTCGTAAATTTCTCCGTGACCTTTCACCTAACAGCTCACCTGCTGATCCCTCTTAACACAATTTACATATCAAGTTTGTACTTTTTCGTTATAAGTTCCAAAATCTTTTTTTGTTTATTTGTTTATGTAAAAAATCTCACGAAATTATTATGTCTTTCTAGTATTTCTCTAAAGACTATAATCGAGTAGCCTAACAATTTTATTTTAAAAATTCTCTAACCTTTCCCTTAATAATTATGTAATTTTGGCGGCCATTAATCTTCCAGGAGCAGAATTTTAATCTATGCAATTTTTTAAAGGAAAATCTTTAACAAAAAAATTAAAGATATTCAAATTTACTTATTTATTTCAACCAATACGGATTACATTTTTTTACAATAAAAGTTGAACTTTCAATACAAAAGGACGTTTAAGAAAAATGGCTGAATTCTTGGCCAAAATAGATGACCTTTCACAATATAATTTATTTTCAACCAAATAATTAAATTTTCCACAAAATAGTTTAATTTTCAACAAAATTCTTAACCAAAAACACTTTGAATTTTCACCAAAATAATTAATTATTTTAGAAGACAGTTAATTTTCCGCCAGACTCGAATTTTCAAAAAAATAATGAAAATTGTAACAAAATAGTTGCATTTTTAAACAAACAGTTGTTTAAACAAACATTGTCAACCCCCAAGATGAATTTTCAACTAAAATGATGATCTAGAATAAAAAAATAATAATAAAGTTTTCAACTGAAAAATATCAATTTACAATGAAAAATCTCAAAGTTGAACTTCCAGTAAAAAACTACATGAAGCCAAAGGAAAAATTTTCAAATAAAATTATCTGCAACCAAAAAACTGAATTTTTACAAATTACAAAAAAATTTTCTATATAAATTATCTAGATACTTTTTCGACATATTTGAAATCTTATAAAATCTTTTTGAATTTTTTCAGGTGACCTAGAAAATATATATTATTATATCCTTAAAGAAAATAAACAAAGTAAATTAAAAAATTAATTTTTTTTATTCTGGACTAAAGAACCTTTTCTACTTGCAAATTGAACAATTTTGTTAAAAAATCGTGTTTTTTGTTTTAAAATTTATCTCTTATGATAGAAATTTTATCTTTGTTAAATTTAAATTGTAAATATTTGGATTAAAATTAAAACCTTTTTTGACTGAGGATTATAAATATTTTGTTGAGATTTTTTTCTACTCTTTTTTATTTGAAATTAAAAATATGTTTTACCTTAATTATAAACTAGTATATTTTTCGCTGAGATTGCCTATTTTATTTTTAAAATTCAAATACTTTTTTAAAAGTAATACTTTTTTGTTAAAAACTAATTTTTCTGGTTGAAGATAGATTATTTTAGTTAAATATCTGTAATTTTAAGTAGAAAGTTAATTTATGATATTATTATTACTATTAAATCAAATGCATTAGTTTGATTCCAAAAGACCTTGTTTGCGTAAAAATTAATATTTTTGGGTTAAAAATTTAAATTGTTTTTTGAAAAAAATACAACTGTTCGAAAATTAATCATTTTTGATTGAGAACTCATCTGTTTTGTTTAAAATTTGTCTTTTTTAATAATTTAAATGTTTATGGTGTAAAAAAGCAACTATTTGGTTGAAGATTAACTTTTGGTTCAAATTTTGATTTGAAATATCTGAAATTTTTTAAAATATTTTCGAATACCCTCAAGATTCCAAGGAGAAGAAAAAAAAAGAACCTAGAAAATATATATTAATATACCCTCAAAGCAAATAAACAAAGTAAATTGAATTTTTTTTTGTTTCTGGACTAAACAATCTTCTCTGCTTGCAAATTGAATAATTTTGTTGAAAATTCGTGTTTTTTGTTTTAAAATTTATCTCTTTTGTTAGAAATTTCATCTTTGTTAAATTGAAATTGTAAATATTTGGTTTTAAATTAAAATCTTTTTTCATTGAGGATTCAACTATTTTGTTCAGATTTTTTTTGTTCAACTCTTTTTTATTTGAAATTAAAAATACAACTGGTCGAAAATTAATCGTTTTTAATTGAGAACTCATCTGTTTTGTTAAAAATTTGTCTGGATTAAAATATCAACTATTACATTTTTCGTTGAGAATTCATATTTCTTGTGTAAAAAAGCAACTATTTGGTTGAAGATTAACTTTTGGTTCAAATTTTGATTTAAAATATCTGAAATTTTTAAAAATATTTTCGAATACCCTTAAGATTCCAAGGAGAAGAAGGAGAAAAAAACTTAAAAAAAAAAATATATATATATATATATACACTCAAAGCAAATAAACAAAGTAAATTTAAAAAATAATTTTCATTATTGTGGACTGAACAATCCTTTTTACTTTCAAATTGAACAATTTTGTGGAAAAATCGTGTTTTTTGTTTTAAAATTGATCTACTACGATAGAAATTTCATCTTTGTTAAATTGAAATTGTAAACATTTGGTTGTAAATTAAAATCTTTTTTGAATCAGGATTCAACTATTTTGTTGAAATTTTTTTTGTTCGACTCTTTTTTATTTGAAATGAAAAATATGTTTTACTTTGATTATAAACTATTATATTTTTTGCTTAGATTGCCTACTTTCTCTTAAAAATTCAATTACTTTTTTAAAAGTAATACTTTTTTGTTAAAAACTAATTTTTCTGGTTGAAGATTGATTATTTTAGTTGGACATCCTTAAGTTTGATTGCAAAAGACCTTGTTTTCGTAAAAATTAATATTTTAGGTTTAAAAAATTTTAATTGTTTTTTGTTTAAAAATACAACTGGTCAAAAAATAATCCTTTTTATTGAGAACTCATCTGTTGTGTTGAAAATTTGTCTTTTTTAATTAATTCAACTCTTTGTAGTTGGAAATTTAAATCTGTCTGGATTAAAATATCAACTATTAAATTTTTCCTTAAGAATTCTTATTTTTGATGTAAAGAAGCAACTATTTGGTTGAAGATTAACTTTTGTTTCAAATTTTGATTTGAAATATCTAAACTTTTTAAAAATCTTTTCGAATCCCCTTAAAATCCCAAGGGGAATCATGTTTATATTACCTTCAAAATAAATAAATAAATGATTATTCGAAATGCTAGTTTTGTTAAAGTCATATTTTTTCCTAAAAATTCAACTTTGCTTAAAATTTTTACTATTAGTTTGAAAATTGATCTATTGTGGGTGAAAATGTACTTTTTTGTCGAAAATTAAACTTTTCGGGTTAAAAATTTAATTTTCTGCTGCAAAATTCGTCTTTTTACACTACTGTCGGAAATTATGAGATCGATTGACGCAAGCACTATTCAAAATCACTGCTGGTTTGAACCACGATAACTCAGAAAAAACGTGATAAGTTTTAATACAAAATTCTAGATTTTCTAAAATTTTGTACCTCGACTTCCACTTTTAGCATGACCTAGGAAAATTGTTTAAAAAATCTGAAAATTATAAGGCATAGAGCCAGAAATTTTATTTTTAATTTAAGCCAAAGAGAAACTTGAAAAAGCTTAATCGGTTCCCTAGATACGATTGAAAACGTTCAATCGTATCTGAGTTTAGTTTTAGTGGACGATCACGGTTCTCGGCCGGTCTGCTGCTCGCCTCGTTCGTTGAGTCAGGAATAGTCCACGCACAGAGGTGGTGTTTGATTGGGACTCTCTTATACTTTTGATTCTGCTCATCAGTAATTTTTAGATCAAATTATTGTAAATTTTTTAAATTATTAATTTTTTTTAATTATTTAAAATTATTTCAATTCAGATTTATCTCCATATTGAAGAATAAAAAAATGATGAAAACTTTTTTTTATTTCTTCAAATTTTTATCAACTAGAATATTACTGAAAATGTAGATATATTGTTACGAGAGTAAACTATTTTTCAAACGAATTAAGCATCTAAATTATGAATCAATTATGTGTGAGAAAAACACTAAAAAATATTAAAAGTGAATAATAATGGAATTTCCAAAATAAATTAAATATAAAACAGTGCGTAGGT
>JAAAKG020137759.1:0-35355 GCA_010014905.2 Druon quercuslanigerum
TTTATCAATATTTTAATAATATTCATATAGACCAGTAGACAAACAAAATTAACATCTAAAATTAATAATTAAATATTACCTGGTCAATAAACCTAATTTCATCAGTTATTATTATATTATTAAAAAATAATATACTTTAAAGACAGAAACAAAAAACCAAAAAATCGCACTCTATTTAAGTGTAATTGCACGGCTGCACAAAATTAGGAGAGCGTGTAAACTTACTGATTATAGTCATTTAATTACGAAACTGCGTAATGAAGCTTGAGATGTTATAACGTGCGTGCGAGAGACAAACGTTTGTGGAGAACTGTGGTTGGGGTCGTTAATTTTTTTTTTATTATAATTGTGGGACGACTGGGATTCTGGGAATAACTGTTTTCTGAACGTTTAGACGACCTCAAAGTAGAGTTTCATAATGAGGAATTTTATAATCATTTCTTTTGTCCTTTCGATTAGTTTTTTCTCAGGAAATTATGGATTTTCAATTTGCAGAATATTCGCAAAGAATAGAGTTTACTAATTTATCCTTTCAGTAACGGAACACCATTGAGAAAAATTTTCGATTTTATTTGGAGCGAAAAAATTAAACAATTTCAGATTTGTTTATTTCAAACAAAAAATATGACTTTTTATCCATAAGAGATTAATTTGTAATAAAAAATAACTAATTTTTAACAAAACAGTTAAATTTTAGACCAAAAAATTACTTTTTAACAAAATAGTTGAATTTTTAAACAAATAGCTCAATTATTAACCTACACAGATGAATTTTTAATTAAAAAGGTAAATTTTCTACCAAAAGGCGAATTTTCAAACAAATAGTTACATTTTGAGCTAAAAAAGATAACTTTTCAACAAAAAATTGAAATGTTAAAATTTCAGGAAAAAAATGATTCTTCAAGAAAAAAAAAAAGATTTGTGAACAAAATAGTGAAATATTCAACCAAACACATGAATTTTCAACAAAGTTATAAATTTTCCAACCAAAAAAACGAATCTTCAAATAAAAAAAATTAATTTTAAGCCACAAGTAAAACAAAAACAATTTATTTAAAAAAATTAATTTTTAACAAAAAAAACGCACTTTTAACAAAAGTTATATTATCAAACAAAGAGAAAACTTGCAACAAACAAAATATTTTTTTAACAAAATAATCATACATTCAACTAAAAACATGAATTTAATTTTCAAAAAAAGTGCAATTTTGAAACAAATAACTGAATTTTCAGGCTAGATGAATTCTCAAATAAAAAGATAAATTTTCAGCATAAACCAAAACGGTCTTTCAATAAAATAGTTAAATTTTCAATCAAAGAAATTCAGCTTTAACAAAACAAAACAAAAACAACAAAAAGATGAATTTTTAACAAAATAGTTAAATGTTCAACGAAAGAAATGAATATGCAAATAAAAAGACAAATTATTAACTAAAAAATCTATTTTAAACCAAAATGGAAAAGTTTCATATGTAGTAAAAAAAAATTTGACCAAAAAATGAAATTTTTGAATTGTCAAATAAAAAAGATAAATTTTGAAACAAAAATGGAAAAGTTAAATTTTCAGTAAAACTAAACGGTCTTTCAATAAAACAGTTAAATTTTAAATCAAAGAAACTCACCTTTAACAAAAAAAATAAATTTTCGACAAAATAATCCAGCTTTCATAAGAGATGAATTTTCAAAAACAAAAAGATGTATTTTTAACAAAATAGTCAAATGTTCAACGAAAGAAATGAATATACAAATAAAAAGACAAATTATTAACTAAAAAATCTATTTTAAACCAAAATGGAAAAGTTACATATGCAGTAAAAAAAAATTTTACCAAAAAATGAAATTGTTGAATTGTCAAATAAAAAAGATCAATTTTGAAACAAAAACAGAAAAGTTAAATTTTCAGTAATTTTTAGCAACAAAAAACAAACTTTCAATAAAG
Organism: Druon quercuslanigerum; assembly: GCA_010014905.2. NCBI lineage: Eukaryota > Metazoa > Arthropoda > Insecta > Hymenoptera > Cynipidae > Druon > Druon quercuslanigerum. The sequence continues at coordinate 1,940 of JAAAKG020137759.1, forward strand.
TAGTTAAATTTTTAACCAAAGAGATGTACCTTTAACTAAACAGAATGAATTTTCAAAAAAATAGACAAACTTTCAACCAAAGAAATGAATTTTTAACTAAAATTATGAATCTTCAACTAGAATATAATACTTAAATGGTTACTTAATTTAATTAATTTTTAAGAATAAAAAACGACAATTCGGCGAAGAAAAGAAATGTCAACAAAAAGATATGAATTTTCTACGAAAAAAGTAATAGTATATATTTCAACTAAAAAAAAAATATATATTTGAAATTAAAACAAAGTTGTATTCTACCGAAAAATACGAGTTTTTAACAATAAAGATTTTTCAAACGAAAAATTCTCTTTATAGTAAAAAAGATGAAATTTCTAATAAAACAGAAGAATTTTTATACCAAAAAGACTAATTTTTAACAAATTACATGAATTTAAAAAAAAATAGATTTCTAAGAAAATTGTTTAACTTTCAACAAAATAATGAAATTTTTAACCCAAAATATATGCCTCAGGAGGAATCAACTGCAAAGAAGGGAATACAACAAAACAATTTAAGATTAAAATTAGAAAAAATAAATAAAATTAATTATCCTTGAAATTTATTCAAAGCGCCTCTTACAGATATTCTCTGACTTTTGCAAGATTTTTTTTTTAAATCCCTGAAATTTTCCTCATTTTCCCTGACCTACGACGACCTTTGTAAAATAAAATTTCAGGAATATTTAAGATTGACCGAGATGGAGTCAATAAATTACTTTATTATTGGATCTGGTTGCTTGCTTCAATCGTCACTTAACGTACATTTCGCAAGCAACTTATGACATTTTTGAATTCTTTCTCTTTCTGCACGACTGGCAACTTATTTAACAAGAGTTTCCGTGTACTCTTTAAACAATGCCTTGTTTTTAATTATGAAACGTGTTGATATACAAGTTGATAGATATTTCTCAACTCTTTAAAAACTGGCACACGCCTTTCACAAACTACACATCTTTTTAATTGTACAATAACCAGTAACTCTATATATAGAATTGAAGGGTTGCTGTACAGAACTAGATAATCAACATTTTTTCAGAAAATGGGCTTTTTGCATAAAAAAATTCGTTTAAAAATCAAATTCATGTTGTGTTTGAAGTATTTGCTTTCGTCTCCCATCTTCTTATTCTTTTTTTTATTTTCCTAAACACTCACCTTTTTTAAACCTTATGCTAACTCTATTCCTCTTCCTAGAAGTTTTTAAATACAATAAAATAAGAAAATACTTTTTTTTTAAGACGAGGATCAAGTTCCAACCTAAAATCTCAAATCTTCATTTTCTACAAAAAGCCACTTTTATCAGATTTTTTTCCAATTTACTTTTTGCCTTTCGATCAGGAACGATGTTTCTTAAAAATAATTATCGTTTATTTATAATGAAACATACACCTTTCTTCTTTTTATAGACCTGTCAGCAGATAATTGTCTGTTAAGAGTTCGATACCGTCACACTAAATCTTTATTTTCCCGGAAAAGAATAATTTTTTTGGATGAAAACTTTTTTAATCTTATTAGCCTCCCTTAATCTCGGGAAAGTTCTTCTTATTTAAAAAAATAAAAAAATAGATCTTTAGTAGCTATCCAAAAACAATTTGCAAATCTCATGAAATTCAAACATCCAAATTTTTTTACCATTTACTCGGAATTGGATAATTCTTTTTAATCAAACTTTTTTGGTCTCAATTCAGAAAAACCCGTTAGCTCAGGAGCGAACTTTTGTTCCATCTTTAAATTTTAATTTCAGTTTTACAGAATGTTATTTCTCTCTCCTGGAAAAATCCGACTATTTTTGGTTACCTAGGTTTATACTGCAACCCTTCAATTATAATTCTAAATTATTTTATTAATTTTATTAGTTCAAGATCCATACCTTTAGCAGAAATGAGTTTATCCATTTTGTAAAGGTTTTTTTCTGGATATGGAGACGTTCTTCTTGCAGGGCCTTAATTCGGCCCTGCTCAAACTTGAGAACGTCCTCCCTTTGAGTCATTCTCTTCTGAATCTTTGGTCCACCCCTAAATCGGTCAACCCTCGGCGGTGGATAGGTTGTAACGTGTTCGTAACCGTAAAAAGTTGCGTGGGGTGCGGCGCTTCGCCCAGCGCCGGGCTCATACTGCGCTCCTGCAATCAGAATAAAAAAAAGAAGACATTAAACAAACATCAAGAAAATAACGAGAACAAGAAAAGGAGAAAAAAAATTATTATCTCCGCGTCAAACCGCGCCCCCCTTGAAATGCAAAATAACGCGAAACGAGCCGTAAAGGATGGATACGCTTTGAACACGAGAATGTCTTCCAGCCTGAATTCCCGGGATTATGAAGCTGAACAAATACCCTCTACCGACAGCGGCTGCAAAACGGCTGTTTCTGTTACAAAACATCATTTTGCGACCCTTTCTTTCCAAGAATATATGGCCCATTTCATCCTTTCACTAATTATTCGCACGCATAATCATTATTCCTTCTTTGCTAAATTTATCACTACAGATTTTTTAAAACTCTTTTTCAATTCTTATAAAATGTATTTAAGCTTATTGTCGTTTCAATGTGAAAGGCACTTTTAAAGATTTGAAACATTTCCACTGATTAGAAAGTATTTAAAAGAATTACACCATTATCACTGAAAGATACACTGAAACCTGGATTTGATCGCATAAACCATTTTTTTTTATTTGTACGCATGCCGCAACCTGAATGCATAAATGTAGTTTACGGAAATTCAGGTTCCAGTGTATTTCCAAAGCTTTTCAGGGATTTTATGAAATCTCAAGTAATTTCAAAAGATTTCGAGAGATTACTAAGGTTTCTGGATATTTTAAATGATTTCAAAGGATTAAGAGAGATTTCACAGATTTTAATAATTTTTTAATAATTTTCCGTGCTGATTTGAAGCGATTAAAATTGTTTTGAAATAATTCACGTATTTCAAAGGATTTTAAAGCATTTTCTGAGATTTTGCTGTATTTTCACGAATTTTCAAGAAGAACAGGCGATTTTATTCGGATTTCGAATATTTGAAGTGATCGAAAAAGAGATTTCGTAAGATTTCAAAGGATTTCAAAGGATTGTAGCATACACAAAAGATATAAAAGGGTTTCAATGTTTTCACAAGATTTGAAAAGGTTTTAAGAGATTTAAAAATATTCCAAAGTATATCCATGGATTTTAGAGGATTTTGCAAGATTTCAAAATATTCAACCGAATTTTAAACTCTATAAAAATGCATCAATTACAATTTTTACTAATTTCAATTAGTGACTGAATTTTACCTATAAATCCATTACTCTTTACTTATGATTTAGTAAATATTACTAATTCATTAGTAAAACTAACGGATCCATAAAATTCAGTCAATGATTGAAGTTAGTACGAAATTTAACTGATTCTCTGTAGAGAAAGGTTTTCGAATATTTTAATGGATTTTAAGGAATTTCAGGGAATTACAAGGGATTTTAATATATTCCAAGGGAGTTAAAGTTATTCGGGAAGACGCTCACGGATATAAATAAGATTTCATTTATTTTAAAGGAATTTCAAAGATTTGCGAATTGTAAAGATTTCAACAGATTTTTTGTTAGATTGTAAGAGATTATAAGTGATTTTAAAAGATTTCAAAATAAGTCACCGGATTTTTAGTGATTTTAAGGGAATTCATGGATTTTTAAGGATTATAAGTGATTCCAAAAGAAGTCATGGAATATCGAATGATTTCGAAGGTTATCATATGATATCGAAGTATTTAAACCAATTTTGAAGGTTATCAGGGAATTTCAATAGGATTTCCAAGAAATCAAAAAGATTTCAGAAAATTTTCAAATATTAGTAAAGATTTTAAAGGATTTTAACGGATTTTAAAAGATTTTTAAGGGATTCGACGATTTTACAGGATCCCAATTCATTTTAAGAAATTTACAAAAAATTCCAAAATATATTCACGAATTTTAAAGGATTTCAAAACATTTAATGGAGTTTCAAAGAATTTTCGATAATTATAAAGAATTTGACGGACTTTCAAAGAATTTTAATGGCTCTCAAAAGATTTCCATGAATTTTAATAGATTAAAAAGCATTTTCATACATTCAGAAATATTCTGAAGCATTTCCAAAATTTAAATGGAATTCAAAGATATTTCAAAGACTTCAAAGGATCCCCTAAGATTTCAAAAAGTTACCAAATTTCAATGATTTTAACCGATTTCATGAGATTTTTACACATTTTAAAGAGATATAAGAGATTTTTATGCTATTTTGAGGATTTGAAGGATATTCGCAGTTATTAACCCATTAACGACCAAAGCTATCAATTTTATAACATGAGTTTAACCGCAAAATTTATGGGTTTAACAGAACAATAAATAGATCAAAAGTACTAGTACTTTTGATCTATTTATTGTTACTTTTTCAATAAATTTTTAATCCATGGAACTTTTTTTTAAACTTTGAAGTTTTTGAGAAAAATAACAATGGAAAATTGGTACCAGAGGCTATGGTACAAATTTTCCAAGAATAAAAATGTCTTGGAATTAGTCAAAGAATATTCATGAATTTTTTTAGATGTTTTGAATCTTTTTTTTGCAAATTTCAAATTTTTGATTTTTTGAAAAATCAAACATTTTTTATAAAAAATCTAAAAAAATTTCATAGTGTTCTAGGGTTAATTTCAATAAATTTTTAATCCATGGATCTTTTTTTTAGACTTTGAAGTTTTTGAGAAAAATAACGATGGAAAATTTGCATTTTGTCCTCTATTTTGGAAGAAAAAGCACATATATACAAATTTTCTGTTCAAGTTTAAGAATTTTGAGCACCGATGGTTGAAGAAATTTTAAGTAATTAACGCGTTTTATGTCTGAAAAAAAAATTATAAAAATAAAAAATCAAACATTTTTCACTATTTTTGTATGCAAAAACCGCCATATTTAATTTTGAAGTCAAAATATTCAAATTTTGACCACGGATTCGAACTTAGCTCACCCAAAAACATAAGGAACAGTACTTTTAATCTATTTATTGGTTTTTTATATCCATAAATTTTGCGGTCAAACTCATGTTATAAAATTGATAGCTTTGGTCGTTAATGGGTTAAAGGGCTTTAAGAGAGTTGAAAGGATTTCAAAGAATGTTCACATAATTTCCAAAATTTTAAGGGATTTATACATTTTCAAAAGAATTCGCGGATTTCAGAGGTATCCAGGGATAAAACAAGTAATTATATAATGCTCTCTAGATACCAATCAGTGAAAAATTCACTGACTGAAACTAGTAGGTACACATTTCACAGATTAATCAGTGATTCTAGATATAATCACTAATCAATCCAGTAACACCATAGTAAATCATACAAGACATAACCTCTAAATTCTTTATGAAATAAATTTTTGAATTCTCCGGCTATTTATGTGTCTTACATTTTTACTGTGATTATTTGATTAAATACACTAAAATATTATTTTATTGTGACTGCTAAATGGACATCGTGCAGTTCTTTCAAGTTTCAAAAGTGTTTATTTTACTGAATGAATAAATAACTTTTCACTAATTGGGAGTAACCCATTTCCAGCTATTTCAATCAGTGACACTTTACTGACAATCAGTTATATTGAACTAATTCAGATTTAGAAAGAGTATATAATAGTAGAAAAAGTGATTTTAAAAGCCTCAAAAAGCTTTATTTAATCAGTGGAAGCTGCCAAATATAATGCAAAAAATGAGCGTTTTTCAAGATTATCAATTAGCAGTGTCTAGTTCCAAAAGTGGCTACACTTGGCTAATTAACGCGTACTTGATCATTTACAAAATGAACGAGTACTTAAATAGTTGTGCGTGCGTTTTACGTCGTGTTTGTTCTTGAAGGGTGGTAGTTTCTCGAATCGCCCGCGGCCTCAAAATTACGCCAACTGATTTTAAGTGCAAAATTTATTGACAGAGATGGTTTATTGTTAAACTGGGTGGTCTTGCTTGATCTTTATATTCTTTTGAAACTATTTATTAAAATAAATATAATACACTGCAAGAAAATAGAGATCTCTTTTTTACGGGATCATTTTTTGCGTGTCCTGTTTTTAGTATAGGAGAAGAACTTCATGCTGTTATTTTCAATGTAAAACGAATGAATCTGGGTTCCCACCAGTGGTCTCATTTTAGTACCACTCGAGGCTGTTTTTCCAGAGGCTCATTTTAATACCTAAAATTAGCCCTGAAATAATACTTTGTATAAACTGCAATCTTTGAACAATAATTTTTAAAAAGCTTCCTTAGCAAAAGTCTTGAGCAAAACGCACTATTAAAAATTCAGAGCCTCAAAAAGTAGAGGATGATTTCTATATTGGCTACAAGTAGAAATAAAACATTATCACATCTTTCGCAAAAGGACAGTAGACTTTTTGTCAACATAAAGCCCCCACGCATCCCACTCGAGTATCTTGTCACTTGAAATGAAATGACAAACATCAACGATTGTCTGATAGCAGTGTCTTGATAATATTTCCACTTTGATTAATCACACACCCTTGGACATGCTTGTGCAATAACTTATTTGCACTTCTACCATGCATCTTTTTAGTTTGATTTTTCATGAAAATAAGAAAAGTGGTAATACATAATTACGAAATTAATTAATTTGTACTTAATTACAAAAGTAGAATTCTACTTTTGTAAATAAAAAAGTGAAATAAACTGCTTGATGACGCACGGGTATGTATTCAGTGCCTGAAACGCAGTGCCATTTATACCAACTCGAATTTCAATCCTTTTGAAGCTCACGCCACGTTCTTTACTGTTTTAAATTAGCACATAAAAAGAGGCAAGTGAAACATAGAGACGAGTATTCAACTCGTGCGAATGATCTGCCTTCTGTCAGATGTACAAAAAAATATTGCTCTGGTCTTAATCTCATATGTGATGACATCACTCTTGAGAATAATTTTTATTAATATTGCATTAATAATGTTTATCGATATTCTCTTTGACCACAAAAAATTATGCAATGAAAGGAACAAAACTTAGTGATAACCAAATGAAATATGCCCTTTTCGACCTTGGTGTGGATGACATTTACTCTTATATTGCTTCAAGTGGATTAAGACTTTAACGTAACCAGACTAATTACGTGAAACAGACAAGTTCTGTTCTCGGCTTCTCACCGCAGAGTTGTAATCTCGACTCTGCATATCAAACAACGTTAGTCAAGCAAAGTTTAATTCGAGAAGTTTATGACCCCATTATTCAATAACCAGAAAATCAGATAAGTTTGAGTTTACAGGTTGGTATTATCGCTAATAATCAAATAGCAAAGCAGATGCAACGCCATTGTTTAATTAAGCGAGACCATACGGCAGTTTCTTGGCAATGCAGCATTCCTCCATTAAGACACTAGAATGGATCGTTGAAAGTATTTTATTATTCTACAATCGGTTTACTTCCATAAAGAATTTTTTCAATGATCCTGTAGGTTTGGAAACCACAAAGTCTTTGTAGAAAGGAGATGCTTAGATTTTTTAATTAAATTAGGAATTCCAGGAAATGAGCCATGAAGCAACGAGAAAAGCAGAAAAGAGTCGAAAATATTCAATCTTATTTTAACCCAAACACATTATCAAAGATGTTATCAGACTTTATGATTTTCTAAACGTTAATTGTATAAAATGAAATGTCATCCCAACAGATTAATTTTGCAAACGTATCGAGCATGATATCAGTGTAGGATGACAACGCGCTCTGACTTATCATTTCTTTCAATAGTCCTTCATCTACTACAGTCGTACATTCCTGCTGTTTGTATTCAAGATAATTACAAACTCATTTAGCATTTGTTGAATCTCTATTCTCTCGGTGAAATTTATAGACTTAAGTTTCAAGAAAAAACCGATTTTTGAGATACGTGATATTAATTAAAGCAATACAATTGGCTACAATAACAAACTATAAGATTATATCCTCGGATTATTGAACAGAAAACAACATTTAAAATCACTTCACATTAAGTGTGACCAAGTCTCGTATGTTGAAATTATGGACGGTATATCGTCATGACATATCGCATAATTTAGTCATAAATTAGAACTAAATAATGCCTAATGACCCAGGCGTGTCTTGTACTTAAAAATAAAGACTCGCTTTAAAAATATCCTTTAACAAACGCTAAACTAGCGGTCTTTTGTACATTCAATACTTTTTTGTTTCTAATTTTACAATCCAATCATGCAGTAATATTGGACCTCTAAAGTGCGTCATTCTTTAGGGGCCGTTCATAAAATACATTACTTACATGTTTCAGACTTCACACTTTTTTCCGAATTTCCCTCTTTACCTCTTTTTAAAAAAATTCTTTTTCCCTCTGTTTTTACAAAACTCACCCCTTTTGTTATTATTATAGTTTTTTCGCCTAAATACTAAATGAAGTAAAAGAACCTCATAAGAAAATCCAACCATTTTGTACTAAAAAACTATATGGTTAAAAATCATATTTTTTATTTTCGTTTTTTGTTGTTGTTGATTCTAACCAATGTATTTAGATTATTATATTATCAATAACATTGAAAATAATAATCCAAACATAATACATTTCTAAATATTTCTAACATTAAAAGATTGTTATTTATTTTATTTCAATTTTTGATATTTTATAAACATAAGAATCAAAAATTCCACTACTTGGTTGAAAGTTGAATTACTTTGTTCAAAATTCATTTTCTTTTATTTTTGATAATTAAATTTTGTACCTAAAAGTGTAAGTTTTCAATTTTGGTTTAAGAAAGTTATATTTTTAATTTAAAATTGATTTTTATAATTGAAGATTGTTTTTTTTTTTATAAAAAATTTGAACTACGTTGTTAAAAATTCACGTATTTTGTTAAAGCCCCTTCTTTTACGGTATAGAAAATTATTCTCCTTGGTTAGAAAATCGTTTTCTTGGGTACAAAAAATCAATTTTTGATTCAAATGTTGAAGTTTTTTATGAAAACTAAGTTTCTTAACTAAAAATTCAACTATTCCATTTTTTGTTGAAAACTGATATTCTTAATTGAAAAGTTATGTTTTGTAGTCGGAAATTCAATAATTTGGTTAAAAATTCATGTATTTCGTTAAATATTTGTCTTTTTGTAGTAAATTAATCTTTTTTAGTTAAGGATTCAACTACTTTGTTGAAAATTCGTCTTTTTTGCTTGAATGTAACTTTGATTTTTAATTTCAAATAAAAAACTCTTTTGTTTAAAATATCAAAAAATATTACACGCTTCCTTTAAGAATTGATGTTTTGTTTAAACATTAATTTTTTTAACTGAAAACTTTGGCGATTTCATTTTTGAATAAAAAAAACGGCTGTCTATATAGTTGTCCCGAAAAATTGAGGGAGTTGAAAAAGGGGATATATAAGTCTTTTTTCTTGGTTGAAAATAAACTTTTCTTTTGAAAAATCAACTATCTTAGAAAAAATCGTCTTTTTGGCTTGAAAATTTAACTATTTGATTAAAATTTCAAATATTTTGTTGAAAATTCTTCTTTTTTGCTTGAATAAAGTTCAATTATTTGGTTGCTAATGCAACTGTTAGAAAAATTAATTTTTTGGTTAAAAATTCATGTTTTTGGGTTAAAAATTTATCTCTTCGCAGAAAATTTGAGAATTCAACTATTTGTTACAAAGCCATATTTTTGGTAACAATTTTTTTAAAAACTAATAATTTTTTAAATGAAAATTCAACTACTTTGTTAAACATTCATTCCTTTGGTTCAAAAATGCATCTCTTTCTGTACAAATGTCATTTCTTTTAGTTACAAATGCAACTATCTGGTTAAATGTTCATCTTTTTTGTTTAAAAATTAACTTTTTTCTTGAATATTCACATTTTTAGGCAAAGAATTCAATTTTTTGTGTGTAAGAAAAGTGGAGTTTTCAGCTAGAAAATTTGACATTTTAGTAGAAAATTTAACTATTTAGTTAAAAAATTTACCATAATATTTCATGTGTATGGATTGAAAATGAAACTGTTTAAAAAAGTACGTCTTTTTGGCTTGAAAATTCAACAATTTGGCATAAAATTCTACTACTAAGACTAAGGTATACAAAATTAAACTTACATAGAAATTTTTTAAATTAAACATTAATTATACAACATCGGATATCATCGCACCGATTGTTCAAACTATTTAGTGGAAAATTTATTTAATTTGTTGAAAATTTGTATTTCTTGGTAGAAAATTTAACTATATGATTAAAAATATATTTTTTTAAATTGAAAATTCTTCTTTTCTGGTAGAACAATAATCTTAATGGTTGAAAATTTATCTTTCTCATTGAAAATGCGAGTATTTTGTTTACAATGCAACTGTTTTGTCGAAAGCTCATAAACATTTTGGATTAAATATCCTTCTTCATTCACTGAAAAACTGTTGTTGATTGTAAATTCGTCTATCTGATTTGAAAATACAAATTTTTTAGTAGAATTTTCAATTTTTCTATTAAAACTGCCATATTATTTTAGCCAATTAGCGAAGAAGTTCAAAAATATTTTCTCGACGAAAAGTAAAGAAATAGTGGCATTAGCAGAAAACTGAGATAATAGCTCCTGTATCATGTAATTTTTTTCGAAATAGTAGCAAAATATAGTGTCATCGCTAAAGAAAATGTCAAACAATGTGTTGAGTCCGAGGCCTGCTTTTCATTCAATATTATGCATAATATGGCATTTACAATAATTTGATTGAAAAGAATTCATTTCCCTATTTTCGTGCAAAAGCACCATATTTCCCTTGTTTTGGATGAATTTTGGGCGTACTGCAATTACAGTTGGTTCTGCATTTTGTGTGGATGCAAGCCGGTGCAATAAAACGAGCAGGTACTTCATAGATTCGATTAGATCACCCGGGTGCTACAGCCTGTGCCGTAGCCGTAGCGTCTGAGGCCGGATAAATAGTAGGCATGTGGTGAATTCCTCGACCGTGACGTAGCAAACCGTAAGCCGTAAGGCACTCTCAAGTCGTTCAGTATCTTCTAGAATCTGTTGATATATTTATTGTACACCTGCATTTGTAAGCAAATAATGAAACGCGTGCCTAGAGCACTGATATAATCAATTATGTAGGGAACCAGATTTACAAGTTTCTGGGTTATTTCGACAATAAATCATACCATCATCAATTCCGCCATGTCATCGTTTAGATTTTCCCACAGGAACTCAACAATAAGTATTTGAGAATGTTCACTATAACCTCGTTCTAGATGTTTCTGCTGGGGAAGAAAACTTGTGTATGATAATCCAATTATATATGATAATCGAATCGCAAGGTGACAATTTTCTCACGATCGCGAAAAAAATTGAGGTTGACTTTTAAGTGTATAAAATGATAAATATTAAATACTAATTGATTTATTATCCGTAATTTTAATATATTTAAATATTTTAAAACTTCAAAGCAAAATGTTTAATGCAAATTATTGTAAAAGTGATTTCAGACTTCACAAGCCCAAAATCGTCTCAAAACAGGGAACCCAGAAAAAAGTTCTTTTTAAATTTAAAAAAAAAAACCTTTTTTTTTGGTTGATTCTAAAACAATGTATTTAGATTATTATATTATCAACAACATTGAAAATAAATAAACCAAACATAATACATTTCTAAAAATTTCTAACATTAAAAAATTGTTATTTATTTAATTTCAATTTTTAAAATTTTATTCATATAAGAATCTAATAAAAATATTTCTTCCATGAAAATTAAGTTAACATTCACAACTCAATTAAAAGAAATCATACGATATTTATAAGCAAAACCTATAGATTGGAAAAGAATCTCTTGTATAGTGTCTCTCTTTAAAATCTTACTTTTTGACTAGGTTCTTTTGGTTCAACATACAAATATTTTTACATTAAAATAATATTTATTTGATTTTAATCAATGTCGTCATGTAATTTCTTCTATTTAAAGAAGTTATTTGTTTAAATGATTTCCTTGATTCGAAACAGTTACTAGGAACAATCAAAGAAATAATTTCTTTAGAGTCAGTAATTTGAAATAAGCAAATTATTTCTTTGAATCAAGGAAAGATTATTTAATCCACATTACTAATGTGCCACGAGATTGCGCAGAACTAATCAGTTTTATTATTTTACATTACCGCATCTTTCGGAACACACAATTTCGTCACAATTTATTTTTTTATCTCAAATTTTCGTGAATAATTGCAAATTAGGAAAGAGTAAAATTCATTTACACACAAAAAATATTAAAATAAACTTTTTTCCCTTGGTAAACAGACCATGCAAGTTTCTTGAAACTCGAGCTGTCGAATCCGATTATTCAAAAAATATTCCCATGCGAAGAAAAACGAAATTTTTTGCTTCTATTTAATTAAAGTTATTATCGTTTTAAATTGAAGGGAATTATTTGCTTCATGAGGAAGCCAATTTATTTATAATTCATTATTGGATTCAAAGAAAATGTTTATTCATTTTAAACTAACGTATTCTCTTTTTTCAACCAAAACGTTTATTTCGTTCAAAGAAATGTACAAGTCAAATAAAAAATTATATTTCTTTAATTTAAAGAAATTTTTCATTTGAAGCATTCAAATATTTCGTTAATTTAAAGAAATATTTGGTTTAAAGAAACAAAATATTTCTTTAAATCGAATAAAAAAATTGAAAAAAAATTTGTTTAAATCAAACAAATGTTTCTTTGACCGTATATCAATACTAGAATTTCTTTGATTTAAAGAAAGTTTCTTTGGTTCAACAAAATTTTTTTCTGGGTGGGGTAATAGGGTGACTTTTTCAAGAACATTAATGTAGAATTGTAGATGATTGGTAAAATATTTGTTCAACAACAAAAAAATCAACAAAATAGTCGAGTTTTCTAGCTAAAGAGTCTAATGTTTGAGAACACAATTAACTTCGAAACCTGGAAAGATAATTCTTCAACAACAAAAATTAATGTTTAATCGAGAAGGACATTTATCAACTTAAAAAGTTAATATTTCACTAAACAGTTGAACTTGAACCCAAGCCGTCGAACTTTCAAGCAAAAATACGATAAAAAAAAATTTCAATTTTTAACCAAATAGTCGAAATTTCAATCTACAAAGATGAATCACCAACCAAATAATCACGTTTTTGAACAACAAAGATTAAACTGTAACTAAAACCAGTTGAATGTTCAACGAAATAGTTGAATTAGTTTTCAGCCCTAAAAGATGAATTTTTAACCATAAAAGATTACTTTTCCACCAAAAAAGTTTTTTTCAATAAAAAGGGATGAATTAAAAAAAAAATTTAATCAAAACAGTTAAAATTTTAAACAAAAGGGATAGAATCTGGGCCAAAAATATAGTACTAAGCTTTTCAATTGAAACAAACTTTTAAACATAAAAGATTACTTGTGAACAAAAAAAAGTTCCCTTTCTACCAAAAAATGAACTTTCAACCCAGAAGCACGAAGTTTGTATATAAAAATAAAACGAAATTTCCTCAAAACAGTTAAATATTCGACGAGAAATACGGCTTTTTTAATCAAATATTTGAATGTTAAAAAAATAATTAAATTTTCAATCAATTTGTAGAATTTAAAACAAAAGACATTCACTGTGAACCAAAAATATAATTATAGACTATTCAAATAAAAAATTATCTTCAACCGAAAAAGATTTACTTTCAACTAAAAAAACTATAAAATATTACTTTTCTACCAAAAAAGCAATTTTTAATCCAAATGTCGAAGTTTTCAACAAAACAAAAAAAGAAAGGAAATTTCATTAAAACAGTTGAATTTTCGACCAAATTTTAAGCAAAAGAGTAGAACTTTTAACCAAAAAAGATTAATTCTGAACAAAAAATATAATTGTAAACTTTTAAAATAAAAAGAATTGGCTTTCAACCAAAAAAGATGAATGTTCAACTAAAAAACTGAAAAAGATTACTTTTCTACCAAAAAAGGATTTTTCAATCCAAAAAGAAGAAATTCATCAAAAGTGTTGAATTTTCGACCAAAAAATATCAATTTTTAAAAAATATAGTTGAGTTTTCAACAAAATAATTAAATGTCCACAAATAACAAAATATAATCATGAATATAATTGTCGAATTTTCTAAATGAAAAGAATCGGATTTCAACCAAAAAATATGAACTTTCAACCGTAAAAGATGACTTTAAAAAAAGTATTTGAATTTTCAACAAAAGAATGAAATTGTCCAGTTAATAGAATTTTGAGCAAAAAGAGATGAATTCTAAAATGAAAAAAGAATTATCAAATGAAATAACTAACTTTCACCTGAAACTGACTTTGTAATAAAACAGTTGAATTTTCAACAAAAGAGTTAATTTCTCAACAAAAAAGTTCAACTTTTAAAACAGGTGAGATTAATTCTGAACTAAAAATATGATAGTAAACTTTTTAACTAAACACAATTATGTTTAGCCATAAGAGATTATTGTTCAAATAAAAAAATTCCTTTTCTTCCAAAAAAAGGAATTTCCAATCCAAAAGGACAAATTGTTTATCCATGAAAATGAATTTTCATCAAAACAGACAAATTTTCGACCGAAACATATTTATTTTTAAAAATGAATTCCAAAACAAAAATATAAGAGTAGATTTTTCAATTAAAAAGAATAACTTTGAACCAAAAATGGTTTTATTTTCCTATCTGAATCAATTAATTTATTTCTAAATTAAGTGAAAAAACGAGAAACAGGGGAATTTGTTTGAAAACGGCATAAAAGAAGAATTTATTATATAGTGGAAAAGAGCCAGGGGAAAGATAGTGCAGTTTGTAGTAAAAGAGACAAGTTTAAAAAAAAATTAGTTAAAGATTTTCCTAAATAGTCAAATTTTCAAGCCAAAAAGATGAATTTTTTCGAAGAAGATTGAATTCTTAACAAAAAAAACTAACTTTTCAAACAAGAGAAATAAATTTTCAACCAACCAGGACGACTTTTCTATCATAAACGATGAACTTTCAATAGTTAAATTTTCCAAAATAAATTAGATTTTTAATGTAATAGTTGAATTTCTAACGAAATAGTTGAATTTTAGCATACAAAGATGCTTTTTCAATCAAATAGATTTTCATTAAAGTTGTTAAATTTTTAACCAAAAGAATGAATTTTCAACAAAGGTGTTAAATTTTCAACGAAAAAGATGAATTTTCGACCAAGAAGATTAATGTTCCACCAAAAAGAAGAATTTTTAACAAAAAAGATTCAATCAAGTATGTGACTTATCGAGATAAAAAGGACAAATTATTTAGAACAGTTGAATTTTTATCAAAAAAGTTCAATTTCAATCAAGAAAGACGATTTTTCTAACAACAATGTTATTCATTTCTCAACAAAAAAAATGAATTTTCGACCAAGAAGATTAATGTTCTACCAAAAATAACGAATTTGTAACAAAATTTTTATATTTAAAGCCAAAAAGATGAATTTTCCACAAAACAGTACAATTTTTAACATAAAAGTTCAGTAAAAAACAAATAGTTTAATTTTCAACTATAATTACGTATACTCAAAAGAAAAAATTAATTTAAAAAAAACATTTTTTTTTAAATTTTAAATTCAAAAAAAGCTGTCGATATTACAATCAAACCATTGTATTTTTGACCAACCAGGATACATTTTTAACCAATTATAATAAATTTCTACCAAGAAAGATGAAATTTCAACACAATAAATTAATTAGCAAGCAAATAGTTGAACTTTTAACTAAAAAAGATCAATTTTTAACTGGAAAAGAAATTATTTTAAACCAAATATAAAACGATTTTTTCATCAAAATAGTTAAATTTTTAAGAACTTAAATTTCAACAATAGTTTTTAACAAAGTAGTTGCATTTTCAACAAAATAACTAAATTTTTCAACCAAATTTCTAGCCACTCAAGCACAGAAAAATCAAAATGTAATGTCTGCAGCGATTTCAGAGTAACCTTTACCACCAAAAAAATTAGCTGCACGTGTTAAGATTTACCCGACACATGGGAAATGGTTAGCACGTCAGTTCTACTGAATCTTGTTTTGTTTTGATGCGAAAAAATTCAAATTTATCTGTTAAAAAATTACCCGTAACAAATATTCTCTTCTGTTTTTTTCTGTGATAATAATTCTGAACCAAAAATATAATAGGGTGGTAAGAGCGCCAATCTGTGACACCTTAGCCCTATTAATAGCATGCCAAAAACCGAAGTAAATTTATTTTATTTTCGATACATACTTCACTGCACTCAATAATTAATATATGCATTATGTGTAAAAATGATAGCAGAATTAAATTAATTCAAGCAAAACATGCTAAAAAAATGTATTATCTGCGAAATCAGAGAAGGGTGACTACAACTGGAGGTGCCAAGAATTGGTGTTCGTAGCCTTCTTAATAACATAAATAAAATTTTACCCAAAAATATATTTTTCTACTTATAATCCCCCCACACCCCTTAAACTGGTTAATGATATGATCAAGTTATGGTTGTTGATGATTTGATAATCTGTAATCAAGTATACCATATTTGTTGTGGCGATATGACATTGTGCTTTGATAGTTTGTTGGAATGAATTGGCAAAATCCGCCCTCAGAAGCACTCGTTGTTTATTTCACTCGCGAGATATGACGGTTGCAACATTGCAAAACTCGACGCGGAACATTTTTTT
The DNA here is from genome assembly GCA_010014905.2 of Druon quercuslanigerum. Classification (NCBI taxonomy): domain Eukaryota; kingdom Metazoa; phylum Arthropoda; class Insecta; order Hymenoptera; family Cynipidae; genus Druon; species Druon quercuslanigerum. The sequence goes on from JAAAKG020137759.1 coordinate 18,609, forward strand.
AGATTAAATCGTTAATTTTATAGTAGCAGTGATCGACAAGCAAGTACACCGGGAAGATGAGACGGATTGCGAGCGGTGACACCCAACTGATTCAGCTGTTTTCCAAAGGCTTACTAACAGGACTCTTATCACATATCACACCAGAGTACAGCGGACGCCCTGTTATGTATATTGTATAAGAATGCAGGTACATATATGCGAATACATCTTTACGTTAACATTGGCGCAGGCAATGCGAAAATATATACATATATATTTTTAAATAGGTCTTTGGACTCTCTCTCTCTCTCTCTCTCTCTCTCTCTCTCTCTTTACAATTTAGACAACAGCACTAAGTTAATTTGCATGCTAATACACATTGTGTAAGATAAACATATCTACTTACAATATTTTCCGGCAATAAAGTCTATTTTAAGAAACAGTTCCAAAGTTTGAAAAATTTCATTATAGTATTTTTTGTATTCCTCCAGCCGTGTAGAGCTCGTGTAACAATAAGCGTTTTAAATGTCTGTCTTTTTTCATTGTCAAGTGTGTGGTATGCGAGATAATAAAGTTGACAGTCTTGATAACGTCTAATATCGTTGATGGCCTCAATTGCGCATTGAATGTCACTTTTGTAGGTGTGAATTACTAATATTAAGATCGAATTATAAATCATTTAATAATATATTAATATTGCACAAATGCATTTTATTGAATATTATTTGTTTAATGGGCGAAAACGAAATTATCTCAACAATGATGGTTACTTACGAAAAAGAAACAAATTCCAAGAAAAGTGTAGAGGCCGCTCAAAAACAATGTCAGACTATTCTGAAAACTATTAGATATTTTCACTTCTAACGCCAGGTAACTTCACTTTGTTGAATTCTGAGGGGAAAACAATCGACCAAATGAAGGGGATTTGGTCCATTTTTGCCCTATTTTACTAATATCTTCATAAAACCGAATTTTTTCTATAAAATTGTATTTGAAAAATAGTTTTTATGTTTTGAGAACTATTTAATAAAATAATAAAATGAAAATATTTATTATGCATTACGAAGATATTACAAAAGCAAAGTTTTGTCCCATGCATTTGGTCCATTGTTTTCCCCTCAGGACACAACGAAGTGAAGTTATCAGGCGGTTCGGATCATCAGACAGGTTGAACCAGCCCTTTTAGGCAAAACTTCCTTGTTTTATTTAATTTTATAAACGTCTAAAATAAAACACAAAATATATAAATATAATATTTTAATAGACTATATACTATACCAGCCCCCTGGAACTTTGTGTTGAAAATATCCGATATGTTGACGGAAACCGTGTGTCGGCGCCACCTATGCAGTTGGCATATGCTCGCAACAAATGTATGCAAAAAACGAACTTTTAGTTTAAAAACATTTTAAAAGTAATTTAATGAGAGTGTTAAACAATATTTGCGTATTTTAAGTGATCTTTCCGACATTTTCTGACATCTTAGAGAAAGAAAACTAAAAAGAAGTGCTTTCAAACATATAATTTTTTAACAATACTATTTTATTGTTAATATTAACTGTGAATAATGGGCATTATTTAATATAATCTAAAAAAACTTATTTACTTATTTTTACTAACTTATTTTTAAATTAAACATATATAAAGTAATACGCTATTTCAAGATAAAAAATAAAGGTTAAAAATGATTTATAAAATCGAAGAAAATATTTTATAGTTAAGTATAAACTAGTTATAGAAAAGATTTTGAAGTGAACATTTTGAAATAAATATTTCATAATTTTCATTGTTAAAGAGAAAAGGCTTGTATTCCAATACTGAGTTTCTATTTAACAAATCAATAATAATTTGTTGTTGCTGTGAAAGACTGTGTATATTTAATACTTAACTTCACCTAAAAACTTATATGTATATAAGAAAAAATGTTTCATACTATAACTTTGGTATTATCAGAGTATTATTTTATTAACTTTACCTACCTCACTTTTACAAAGTTTATTAAAAAAATCAAATACATATTTAAAAATTATACCAACAGTTAGAATTTTTTGGGAATTACGCCTAAAATCAGTGAGTTTTACGATTTTCGCAAAATATTTTTAATTCAAAAGATTAAAAAAGTCTTAAAGGTCATTATATTTTACCCAGAACTACCAAAAAATTATTTTTATTTAACAAATACTTTTTTTAAAAGACTTTCGCCTTGCAATATTTGAATTATCGACCAACTGCATAGGTGGCGCCGCCGCACGGCTTCCGTCCACTCGCATGAAAAATATTTTCTACAGGCCTCCAGAAAAGTGGCATGGGGCTGTACTATACAGCTCAAAATACTCTTATTTATTTAATTTAAAACAGAGAAAAGAGGACGATTTTTTGCGAAAACAGGAGAATAATAGGGGAATAAATTCATCTGCAGTTCCGAGTAGTACATACACCCAGAAACTTTTTGTTCGAATAATTGAAAAAAACTGAATTATAGTTTAGTATATCGCTCTAAAATACGAAAAACCGAGATTTCATAACACTTATTCGTTTTACAATACCGAAGTTTAATAATATCATACGAGCATGTAAAACACGAAGACGATAAAGTAGTATTCTAAATACGAAATATTATGAATCTCCATTACAAGAATTAACACTGTGAAAAAATGATATTCTTTTTACTGAATTTTCAAAAATTAATTTGAATAAAAAAATAGTGAATATCATAATCTCGAAAACGTATTTTAGAAATTGATATTGTCAATATGAAGTCAAACCTGAGACGCATAGCAAACTGTGAAATCATTATTCTTGATTAGGAATTCTTTCTCACGAAATGTATGCACTAAGGTAATAAGATTTAATTTATTGAGTACAATTTATAAAATATTATATTTAAATACACTTAAGTGTATTATACTGAGTTACTGAGATATCAAATGAGACATTGTTATTCATAAAAGAATATTATCAGTTCCTTTAAAAAAAATGCTTTATAAACAATCAATTTAATCAGTGAACGTGATAAAAGTTCAATCTATCTATTAACAAAAAGTCTGAAGCAACAAATCATTCGTGAAAAAGGGCCCAGATACTTGTACATACTGCCCTGCGTTTTCAAGTTTAATTGAAATTCCCAGAATTGCTTGAGTATTTCCAATTTTTAGCATTCCCTGACTGCCTAAAAATTACAGAATTTGCTAAATCCTCTGGATGATTTTAATTCTACGAATGGTTTAAATTTTCTTAAATATTTAAACTTTCGAAAATCTTTGAGTCTTTTACATTAGCTGAAATCATTAAATATTCGGAATTTCTTGAATTCTGTGAAAAATCTGATTTCTCAAAATTCCTTGAATTTTCTGAATATCCTGAATTTGTTGAATTATCTAAATTCTTTGCATTCTATGAATTCGTGGAAATCTCTTAATTCCTTAAGTTTTTTGACATCATTGATTTCTCTATATTTCCTCAAATCTTTGAATATTCTGAATTCCTAGAATTCTCTTTAATCCCAGAATTCCTAAACATTTCGAATTGATGAAATTCTTTAAATTTTCTAAATCTCCTGATTTTCTTAAATATTATAATTTCCCTCAAATTCTTGAATTTCAGAAATGCTCTTAAATTCTTGGAATTCTCGGAATCCTCTAATATTCAGAATTTCCTGAATTTTTTAAATATTTTTAGTTACGAAAATTCCTTTAAATGTTAAATCTCTAAATCCCCTGAATTCTTTTTAATTTTCGGAAATCTGTGAATTCATTAAATTTATTCAGTGCTTTAAATTCTTCCGAATTTCTCGAAATTCTTTGACTTATTTTGAAGTCATTAGAATACAGGAAATTCTAAGAATTTAAGAAATTCCTCGAAGTAAAGGAATTCAGATAATTCAGGCTTTCAAGATAAATTCAGATATATCTGGGAATTCTGAGGAATCCATGGATAATTTCAAGGATGTTAAAAGAATTCAAAAGAATTTTGAAAACTTCAAAAGCATTTCAAGTAATTCAATAAAATAGCAGAAAATAATAAAAGCTGAATTTTTTTGAGGTAGCTTTTTTAATTGTTCGAAATCCTTTCCAAATTAATGTGTGGAAAAAAAAGATTTTTACAACCTCTGGAGGTTAAATTTTTTGGTGGTGTGAGTTATTTTTTATGTTTTCCATTTGTTCAAACAAAAATATTAGTTTAGCTGGCCGAAACCCACTATATGAATTTTTTATACGCAAACCCTGTTTTTCCTGTTTTGAAATGATATTATACTAAATTCTCATTCACTTTTATCATTTATTCTAACAAAAAGTCTCTGAGTATACCTTCGGTTGTTTTGAAAATGCGTTTTACCATGTATTTTGACTTGCTAATTACGAAAACGATAGTGGAAATACCCGAAAATTTTATTTCCATGTTGAAAACCATCAAAAACCCATAAAAATCATGGTTTTTTATGTTTATCTTAGTAAATAATAAAAATTTAGGAAAAATATTCAAATAAAAGTTTTGGATCTAATAAACATATATTTTATGTGAAATACATTTTTACTCTGGCAGTAATAATTTATTCAAGCTAAAAATATGAACTTTTTAGATGGCAGTTGAATTTTCAAATGGAATTGTCAAAATTTCAACAACATTGTTGAATTTTTAAACAAACAGTTAAATTTGTAACCAAATAGTCGAATTATTAAACCAAAAATATTGAACTTTACCCATAAACAGTCGAATTTTTAACCAAACAGATCAGAAAGATTTTAACTTTTAATCAAAAACAGTCTAATTAAACCAAAAAAGAATAACTCTCAACACTTAAAATCAAACAAAAAAAAAACAACAAAAATTTCAACAAAATAGTTGAATCCTTAACCGAACAGATTAATTTTTAATCAATTAGTTACATTTAAAAATCTACCAAAAGACAATAATTTTCAACCTAGAAATATTCTTCACTAGAGACAAAAAATCAATCACAGTTAAATTTTTATGCCTGAAAGTCAAATGCCCTACACAGTAGTGGAATTTTCTACACTTAAACATAAATTTTCAACCAGAAAGTTAATTTTAAACATAACAGTTGAATTTCAAAATAAAAATGATCGATTTTCAACCAAAAACGGAATAGTTACATTTTTAGTTAAAAAATCATTTTTAAACAACAAGAAACGAATTTTCAAATAAAAGTAATTAATTCTTTAACCTTACTTAAAACCAAGTATTTCAGTTGAAACTAACAAGTAAAATAAATTTTTAATAAAGCAGCTTAAATTTCAACCAACTAAATAATCGAACTTTCAAATCGTTTTTAATAGCTGAATGGTCAGCTAAACACGTCAATTTTTAGGAAAAAAAAAATAGCAGATTATTTAAGTTTTTAGTTAGGAAAATTAATTTTCAGCTGAGAAAATGAATTTTCAACAAAATATTTAATCCTTCAACCAAACAGTAGAATTTTTAACAACAAAAAATGAATTCTGAACCAAAAATATAATAGTCGAGTTTTCAGTTAAATAAAATTAACTTTCAACGAAGAACAATTGGATTTTATTATTGGATTTTGTTCGCATTTGAGCGAAAAAAAAACGAAAAACTGGGGAAGTTTCTTGAAAACATGGGAAAAAAGGGGAGTACTATAAATATTAGAAGGGTTGAAAATAGATATTTAATTTTTTAATCATAAAAGCATCAATTATTACAAAACAGTGGAAAATATATATTTAGATGATTTACGTGTTAAACAAAATCACTAATTTTCATTTTTTCAAGCATTTAAAAAAAAATTTCATTGACATTTATATTTTCCATGTACGATGTAATATCCTGCGTTAATCGACCTCCCTACGTCATAAATCATAACAAAACCTGTTAACCCCCACCCCCTTTAAAGTGCGATGTATTTTTTGAACGGCCCCTTATTTTTTTCCTTCTAAGAATTTTTCTTTTTATAAATAATAAATCTATTTCTAACTAATAAAATTCTCAAGCCTGTTCAAGATATTTATTATATTTATTTTTAAATCCAAAGTACCGGTTTCAAAATTAAAATTTCAATTACTAGACATGGAAATGAAGCTTCAAATTGAAAACCTGTCCGAAGACCGACGTTTAGATAAGTTTACTCACAGTCAACGAGTCTCATTGTTAAAGATAAATCCTAGGATAAATCTATTACAAATATCGTGATATCGAGTCAAGATTTGGGAGCGGTTATACTTGAAAGATTTCGAGTGTAAAGTCAAACAAAACTGTATTTGACTGCGATAGAGGCTCTCTGGAATGTTAAATATTCAATATTTCTTAATACCATTCTACAATCGAGTGGATTATAAATTTGTTTTTAAGTTCATTGCTCTAGGTAAAAAAAATTTGTTCGGTATCATAAGAGAAGGAAAAGGGCCAACTTTAACGACATTTAGGTACAAATAGCAAGAGTTTTTCGGTACATGTAGACACTTCCCAAAATAATTAATCAATGTAATCCTATATAATGCTTAAAATGATTAAAACCAGCACACACGTAACTTTGTATGTGCGGAATAAATCAATATTTCGAGGAATAAAGTTTCCTTGTTTACTGATACTGCCCACAGTCGATGAACACTTTACTAATAAGCTTCGCAGGAAATAATCTTAACATCCTGTTGTGGATATCAGTTTAGTACATAAATAGAACGTTTTGTACATATAATTCCAGTATTTCCAGAAGTACGAGTTCCAGTATTTCCGTACCTGGTGCTGAACTCTAAAGTCTGGCAGTGTGGGTAAAAGTATACGCGCAACATACTGCAATAACAAAATAAATTACAGACTTCCTTGCTTGTCCCAGATGTCGAGAAAACATCCGAGGTCAGGGAGGACAAAAAGTATTTGTCAAAACTACGGACGAGAACACGCCTCGCGACAAGCAGCACCGGGATTTCATTGCGCGACTCGAATAACAATAAGTAGGAGTGAATGGACTCTGAATCCCAACTTTCAAAAGCATTACCTCTCTATGACAACCTTAAACCTGAGGCAAAAATCAGATTAGTAATTGAGGACAGAGTTGTATGTCTGTTTAATGCATACAAGAAAATTTGGTTTCTTCCCAAAAGCGAGTCTCCATTGATTACGTAAGCTGGAGGAGTCCAAAGCACTTCTTACGTAATTTTCCCCTTTCTAATTATTTGTCAAACATATTCTTAGGGTCAACAGTCCACAGGTGCACAATGACCCAGGACCTTCTACTCATTTTCAGGATCTACCAGTTTTTTTTCGATGGGAAACTTAGAGAAAATGTATGACCCTTGAAAGAAAATTATAGTTGGAAGGGTCTGATTCATAAATCTGAAGCTAGGCTAATCTCTAGGCTCTAGGCTACGCCTAGGGCCCCATTTTTTTCTGCTGTGCAAGAAGCAAATCTTTGAGGAATTTCGACTCAGGTAACTGGTAAAGGATGGGGATTATTCTTGACAGTTCTGTGTCAAAGCTGAGTATATCTGACCTATTAGCCCGAGATAGCCAGCAGATACTTGATCTACCATCTTAACACATGTTTCGGCCGTTGAAATTACTTTTTATAAATGGAGAAAAAGGGATGTTCACACTTAACATCTATCTAGATACTCAGGTATAACATATTTAATGTTTAACTATAAGACAGCCATCTATATGTTAAAGGTTAGTTTCTGTGTATATTAAAAGCGGAGGGGACTAGTTGTGCATGTACCCCTCAGGTAGGTCGTGAGCCATGGACTAGTTGCGCATGGGATCGTTAAGGGACGGATTAGGAGGATTATAAGCTCAATGATGGGGAGATCTCTTTTAAGGTATGCTGGAGATGATAAATTAAGGAGTGAAATACGGGCTCTTATTATTAATAGGGGCAAATAATACAGATACTTAATAACATAAGATTATATATATTTCTTCGTCCATCTACAATTCTTCATCATTCCACAGTAAATTAATAATATATATACATATATAACTTTTACACAGCTTACGATAATATATCTGTAAATTGTTTTGGCACGGGAAAAAACCCGTAACATAAAGAAATTACGAACTCCTTTTGTGTCATTACATCCGCGTTAAATTCAAAAATTTTGCGATTAACAAAATCTTGCTTTTATGAACTTCAGGTCCCGGCTGCTTCATGACTCCTTTCTTAACGGATTTGTTTTTCGCGTATGTTTCAGCTTGAAATCCTAATAACGACTCTATAAATACGTAATGTTCGGATGCGAAGAATAGAAACATGCATTGAATCGCGAGTGAAATGATTCGCATGCATTTTTCGACAGGAATATTGTGTTGTAATCATTACATGCCCAAATCGTCGGGGGAAAATCGCGTCGTCGTTCAAATAGTTATCTACAAGATATCCGGCACTGTCTGAAATTTTCCATTCCAATTACAGAGTCTTGGGTTTAAACTGGAAGCATTGTATTTTCTCCTCCCATTTCTCATTAGGGTTTAGTGATCTGTTGTACATATTATTTATTATACCAGTTCTCAGGCAAATTTCAAAAGATTAGGATGAGATTATTTTATTACCAAAGAGGTATTGAATATACGCAACTGACCCATAGGATTAGAGAACCTTTTTCGAACCAGGGATTTAAGACAGGACAAGATGCGCAACTGAGCTACGCCCATTAAAAGATATATGCAGGTATGCAACCCCGAAGGTTTTTCTGGAAAGGAGATTTAAAGCATTATTATTACTACCCTGTGACCAAAATATTGATAATTGTCATTTTCCCGCAAGTTTACATATACGACACAAAACATTGACTATAAGCTTCAAGTGAATGAAAGATGTCGACAGATTTTTTCACAAAATTGACTATAAGCTTCATCAAGTGACCGAAAGATACATGGCGTTTTCCTATCATTTTTGAAGTTTTAGTTTAACATACAAATATTTTTACGCCCAACATCTAAAAAAAATAGCAGATGTTTCGTGTTACTATATTATACTTCAAACATTTACGTTTAAACGTCAATTTTTGCCCGTGATATTATACAAATATAATTATTTGTTTTATCCTCCGAAATCTTTGCAACCCTTTGAAACCCCATAAACTCTTTTGAAAATTTTATAAATCCTTAAAATGTTTTACATCTTTTGAATTCTACGGGTATAACCTCTTCAAATCCCCTTAAAAAGATTAAGCTCCTTGGAAATCCCGTAAAACCCTACTTAAAACTGTGAAAAATCCTTGAAATCTTCAAAATCCCGTAAAAATCTATTAAATTCTTTAAAAAAAAAACGTGCAGATCATTAAAAATCTTGAATAATAATCGGTTACTCATTGAAGTCGATATCTTTAAAATGCGGTAAAATCCTATTGAAATGTTTTAAAATTACATATGAAGTCCTTCAAAAGCCAGTGACTTATTTTGAAATCTCTTAAAAATTTTTAATCCATTAGAATCCTTTACAAACTCTGAATTATTTCGCAATTGAATGAGATCTCTTAAAACCCCTTACAATATATTAAGAGCTTTTAAAATCGATTGAAAATCCTCAAAATTCCTTACAACCTTTTATAGCATTCGTAAATCCTTTGAATTTTCGTAAAATATTTTAAAATCTTACAAAATTCTCTAAAACCCGTGAGTTTACTTTGAAATCTCTAGAAATCTCTTAAAATTCTTTAAAATCCCGTGAAATCGTCGAAACCCCTTTACATCTATTAATATCCGTTAAGATCCCTTGGAATCATTGCAAATCTTTTGAAAGCCCCTCAAATCATTTGAAATCTTAAAAATCTCTTTAATACCCCCTGAAATCTCCTTCAACATTCGTGAAAATACTTCAAGATCACATGAAATCCTTTAACATTGGTTGACTTATTTTAAAATCTCTTAAAATCCCTTAAAACCATGTAAAAACTATAATAATCGCTGAAATCTTTAAAATCCATGATAATCCTTTAAAATCTATGGAAATACACTAAAATTTCTGAAAATCTGTTAAAACACCGTTAAATATTTCGAAATTTAATGAGATATCTTGAAATCTTTGAAGAATCCTTAAAGTCCATTTAACTTCGGTATCACATGAAACCCTTTGAAATGCTTTGAAATCCCGTGACTTCTTTTTAAATCTCTTAAAATCTATTATCACCCTGTATAATTCCCAGACACCTCTTAAAAATTCTTAAAATCGCTTAAAATCCTTGAAATTACGTGAAATATTTCGAAATCTTACGAGATATTTGAAATCCCTTTTAAATCCATTGAAACATTCAACATTTCTGGAATTCGTGCCGAATTTCTCGAAATCCCTTCCAAAATATTAAAATCCATTAAAATTTCTCAAAACCCCTGATAATCCTTGTCACTGCTTGAAATTAGTAAACATTGTAACTGTTTTCAAACCTTAAAAATTTCTCTGAAATCCGTGGATATAATTTAGAACATTTTGAAATTTCTTTAAATCTTTTGAAATCCCGCGAAATCATTGACAACCCTTTATGCATTTTAAACTATAATAGTGAAAATCCCTTAATACCAACTCTCTCAACATGAACCAGTGAAATTTTCACTGGCTGAATGAGTGTTTGGAGTTATCCCTGGTGAGCCAGTGATTTTCTTTCACTTGGGAAACAGTAAGTGACTCAACTCAAGCAGGGTTACTGAATATACCAGTTACGTCAAATGATAGATTCAACCAGTGACATCGAGCTTCACGCGGTCAAGACATGCACTTTCAGTCGTCTGATACGCGCGTGGTGGGGAGGTTCCTGGCCACTTAGGTTTGCCTTTAAACGACACGTACGACTGACTACTGGCACTGAATAACCAGCGAACCTCACTGATTAAACCAGCCACGGAATTGGACTGAATGAACCAGTGAAATCACACTGATTGTTAGTGACACACTTGTGCGGTTGTTTCAACGAGTGTGATTTCACTGGTTCACTTTAAGAGAGAATCCTTACAATGTAGACAATGTCATTAATGATGAGCACATAATGAACAAACGTTTCCCAAGCCGGAATATTTAAGAAAGTTCCTGTAATTACATTATATCCGGAAGTTCGAATATAGTAGAGTTTAAAAAATCGGGCATTCCATTCTAAACACTTGTTTGTTTTAAATGAGGGAGGAGACATTCGGTCAACTATACTGATTACGAAATGTGTTCCGAGTCAATGAACACGAATATTGAGTCACTATGTTATAGCACTTGAAACAGCCATTGTTGCATCAGGAAGTTTATAAGAGTCTGCCGGAAATACGGTGCACGCACTGGAAGAAAAAAATTCTATCTAGAGAGTGCATGAAGAAAGAAGACACCCTGCTGGAAATGGCGAAATTCGAGACGTATTATTATCGAGAGTTGCTTCTTCAACATGTGCATATACGCGGCATCAGGGAATGCTCTTTATTAACATTAATAGGATACTTTAAACTGGTCGCTGATACAAATAGCGTTTCGTGATTTGTATTTCATCGAGGATTTTATATCCTCTGTAGGTCCACATTCTCCATATTGAATCGTTATTTAATTATGATTTGAAAAATAAAAATATTAGGTGAATATTACAAATATTTTTAAATTAAACAGGAAGCGAACAAAAATGATCCTAAGCTGCAAAAAAAGACAGGTGTACAGTTAAGTGAACTCAATTTGTGCTCCATCGAACCATAAATATGTTCAGATAACCATAAAAGACTGGAGCGAATATATAATCGAATAGATAATTATTGTAAGCGTGCATTTTTTTACATTGCAAGAGCCGAAGGTCTTGGAAATGAAAATGGCCTTCATTATATGAATATTTCAACTCGTATTTCAATTTGATTATTAAATTTTCAAGACTAATGACGCTTGGCTAAGATAATCATGAAATAATATTTATTTATAAATGAAAAATGAATGAGTAATATTGTTTTCAACTTTCCTCCTCATTCCATGAGTGGTACTTATTTACCGTTCACAAAGTTACACTGCATAAATAAATAAAAATAATAATAAATCATCCTTCACAGTTTTTTCATCTTTTCTCATTTTTGTACTTACATATAAACTGGATTAATAGAACCCAATAAGGAATTTAAACAATTTTGTTAAAAAGTACTCCCTTTCCGTTAGAAATGCAACTGTTTAATTTAAAATTTTAGTTAAATATGAAACTGTGGTTAAAAATAAATCTGTTTCGGTTGAAAAATACATTTTTTAAGAAAATTGTGTTGTAGAACATTTACATTTTTGGCTCGGACATTCAACAGTTTGGTAAAAATTTCAACTACTTGTTAGAAAGTTGACGTTTGTTGAAAATTAAATTTTTTTAAACTACTTTGTTGATAATTGTTTTGAAAAAAAATTAATTTTTTTAACTGGAAATTTAACTATTTGATTTAAATCTCAACTGGCTGTTTGAAAATTGAACGATTTTGTTACAAAGTCAACTATTTTTCAGAAAATTCATCTCTTTGGGTCGAAAGTTCAATAATTTGGCACAAAATTCATTTTTACTGTAAATTAATGTTTTCAAATAAACATTAAACTATTCCATTTTTTTTTTCAAATTTGATTTTTAGTTTAAAAAGTTAACTATTGATTGAAAATGAATGTAATTTGTTGAAAATTCGTCTTTTGGGTATAAAATATTAATATACTTGATTGAAAATGCAACTGTTTCCTTAAAAATTTATGTACTTTTTCTTCTTTCGTAGTAGAAAATTAATTTTCTTGGTAAAAGATTTATATTTTTTGTTGGAAATTCATCTCTGCTTGAAAACTGAAATACGTTGTGAAAATATCGTCTTTCTGGTTGAAAGTTTATTTTTTTAATCGAAAATTTAACTACATGGTTCAAAGTTCGTTTCATCCAAAATGCTCTTTTGCTAAAATTCATACTTTCGGTCTGAAAATTGAACTGTTCTACAGAAAATTTGTATTTTTCGCTCGAAAATTAAACTCTTTTGTAGAAAATTTGTAGTGTGATTAAAATTTTTTAAAATGAAAATTTCACTATTCTTATTTTGACTAAAATTGGATCTTTTGATATAAAAGAATTCGTCTTTTTTGGTTAATGATTAATTTTTTTGGTTGAAGACTTAATTATTTGGTTGAAAATTCAACTGTTTGTAGAAAGATCTTATTTTTGGCTTGAAAATTCAACATTTTAGATGAACTTTTCTTTTCTTTATTGACAGAAAAATCTTTCTTAATGTAAAATCCAACTACTGGGTTGAAAGTTCAACTACTTTGTTAATTAATAAAGAACCGTAAAATTTACCAATCCACCCTCCCCAATCGTCTTATATTATTTTTGGGTGACTCCTAAATAAATTAATGAAAAAATTTACAAAGAAGACTACGTGGTTCAAAAATTAAAAAAAAACTCTACCTAATAGGCCCTTAAGAATAGAAATTTAACTATCAAGTAGTGTGAAGAAACCCATGTATGGTTTGACACTCTAGTATAGAATATAGAGTCTAGTCTAGAGATACAAACACCCGTTTTACAAAGCTAAATGTGAAAACTACCGTGAAATTGAATAATTACTTTGTAATCTACGAGGGATATATAACTACCGTGGAGGAAACCGGCTTAAGTGTAGTGTCATAATCTGGAAGTGAAGCCATAGTAAAGAGACGGGGGCAGGCAGTCTGGATACAACGACCCTGAAGCAACCCTTCTAAGGGTTCGAAATAACCGGAGGGTGAATTTCTCGGCATGAATCTAAATAGAAACTGGTGGGTAAGACTTTTGCGATCTGAACAAAGAACGAATACGAATTCTAATTTCTATTTTTGAACTCTGCGAAGACATGCAAATACGAAGCACATGAAAGGAGAAAAAGGATCAAGAAACCGAGACGTTAAAACGAGTCGCAGATGCCTCGAGATGAAAAGCCAAACGATTCTGAAGGAAAGAATCTGGGAAAAATAAATAAACAATTGTATCTTCCAGCTTGGCTTATTTTTATGCCAAAAAATGATTTCCAGATTTCCAGATATCTCTAGAAAAATAATATTCTTTAATTTACGAATACAACTTTATAAATAGATAAATAATTTCTAATCACAAACTTTTTATTATTTGTATAGGTATTTTAATGAAGTGCATATTTAACATATTGATACTTTCCATAAAATACATTTTCCTAATATTAGTGGCAATCATAAAAGAAGTGTGACTGAAATTAGTATACATTCAGTCTTATAAGTTTACTATTACAAATGAAAAAAAATAATTATTTAATTTATCATTAAATTGTTTAAGCAAATTTACACAAACTTGAAAAATTCCATGCCGTTTCCAGGGCTTCCAGACGGCTAGACACTATGGTTTTTTGACTTCCTCGCCCCTACATTCTCTTTCATTTGTAAACAAATAATTGTGTAGTTTTTAAAAATTAAACAAAAAATGTTTAACCCATGATCCAAGGCCTTCAAACGCTAAAAAGTATTAATTATTTTGTTTTGTGTAAAAATGATTAACATTAAAGCAACAAGTATGGCAATATAATTATGGCGTAAATTACTGAAAATAACCGACTTTAGGATAACTTCAGAAATATTGTTTACATATATTTCAGAGTTTTTAAAATAATTCAAGATAATTTGAGTACCAGTTTTTGGCATTTAAACCACTCTTAGTTTTTTTAAATAGAAAATTTCCCCCTTTTTGAGTAAATCTGCATCACAACTTTGAATTAGAAAACATTTTATTTGACAGGATCACCTATGAAAATTAGAAAAAATTCTTGCGTGTAAATGTAAAATCAACAACATTTTAATTAAAAACATTGCTTTTTTTTAATTCCAAGATATCTTGTACATTTATTTTAAAAAATTATTTTAAAGTGTCTTGCTATCCTTTGTAGATGGTTGTTGTTGCATTTTGATTAAATCGCACTTATTTTTTAGACATCATTGTAAAACAGTTGCTTACTTTATTCGAAAAGGCTGTATTTTACCATTTTTTTCTCTTTCCAAAGATGGTTTAAAGGCCCAAAACTAAAACTTAATTTGTCTTAAATTATTTTTAAAAACTCTAAAATATTTAAACAATGTTTCTAAAGTCATTCTAAGACTTATTTAGAAAAAATTAAGTAAAGAAATGTGAAGGAAGTAAAATATTGTTCCAAGGGGACATATTTGACTTCAAATCGAATAAACTATATGCTTTAATCCTGATAATTTTTACTGTACTTAATGCCAACAATTTCAATTATTAATTTGTATTGTGCTCTATAAAAATTTTTTTTACCGCTTAATTGTCTGCACCTTAAATTAAGCCCATTTTTTCCTTCAAAAAGTCCCTTTTTCGAAAATCATCTTATCTTTAAAAGAGTGCAGAAAATATATACGACATAAACGATTTATGAGTCTTAAAGGTAAACACGGGTAAAGTCGTTTCGCGGATGTCAAACCCTGCTTGACTCTCAATATTTACTTGACGCATGATCGAGACAAGAAACATATTCTCCACGGTTATTTATTATTATTATTATTTATTTGTATATTTATTTTATTATTCATGCATATTTCTTCTTCTGTACGAAACGAGCATTCTAGCTACGAATATACTTGAAAACTGTAGAGTATAGACTATATAGGACGTGGACAATACACAAGATCTCCCATGCAAGGGTATTGACACATACATGTGAAGATGTACAGAAACGCTTTTAATAAAAGAAAAGCAAGACCATTCCTGGGCGTCGCGAGCCTCGGTAAACGAAATTTCTTGTCGTTCAAGAGTAATTATTATCATTTATGCTCAACGACAAGGCTGAAACAATTTTCCCCCCGTACCTCAACGTTAACGAAATTCATTGCCTAAATTGACCTCAATGATCTCGTCCTATTTGTTTTAATTGAGAGAACAAGCAACAGCATTTTATTAGAGAAATAATGGTATTTTCGATGATCAATGAATCTGTCTTTGATTAATTTATTGCGATTTAATTTGATCTGCTTGCATTGAGAAATCGACCAAAAGCCTCATCGATTTCACTTTAACTTTTTATAAATCCGAGTTAATTATTATCGCGAAATATTTCACCCTGGGCTTTTAATTAAAAAATTACGAATTATTCAATCCAATGGGGTCAAGAAGTGCTAAATTAAAAATTAGATTTGTCTACTATTGAAACGCATAAATTGTTTTGAATGTGATAAATGAGTAGCTGAATGATTAATCACGCTTCTTATTTGTAGTGACTTTTCGTGCCTGACTGATATCAATCAAGGAAGTTTATACCTACACTGTAAGAAAAATTTGTGGTAAATTTCCCATACATGTATGGGAAGTAATTAACCCATACAAGTATGGAAATTTTCCCATACCTCAGTATGGGAAAATTTCCATACAGAAATTGGAATTTTTCTATACAAGTATGGAAATTTTCCCATACCTCAGTATGGGAAAATTTCCATACAGGAATTGGAATTTTTCTATACAAGTATGGAAATTTTCCCATACTGAGGTATGGGAAAATTTCCATACAGGAATTGGAATTTTTCTATACAAGTATGGAAATTTTTCCATATATCAGTATGGAAAAATTTCCATACATGAGTTGTAATTTTCCTATACAAGTATGGAAATTTTTCCATACAGCAGTATGGGAAAATTTCCATACATTGATCAGAATTTTCCTATACAAGTATGGAAATTTTACCATACATTAGTATGGGAAAATTTCCATACATGGATCGGAGTTTTCCCATAGCTTTGTGGCATTTTCTTCATACGTCTATATCGGCAAATTCCAATTCGTAGGTGAGACTTTTCCCACAATGTGCATTTTTATTACGGGTAAATTA
>JAAAKG020137760.1:0-12821 GCA_010014905.2 Druon quercuslanigerum
CTCCCCTCCCTACCGAGTGAGTCACGCCTACCCCGAAAGGGAAACGGCTTAATGGTGTAATAATAATAATAATTATTCTTGCATCAAAAATATTTCAAAACTTTTAATTATTCAAATTTTTAGTAAGAAAATGGGTAAATCTTCTCTTTTTTAACGTAATACGTGTATGTAAGCATAAATAAGTGTTTTGCACACGAAACGTAGCTTAATTACTTTTTAAGTTTGAATATCTATTTATGTATTCTTCTTTTTTTTCCTATGTTTTCTTTTTGTTTGAATTGCATCTAAAGTAAAAGACAAATTGCACGCTTTCATTATCATGAAGACATGCACGCAAAGTATTACGATTACATGATTTAGAAAACAAGAGATAATTCTGTTCACGATACAAATCAGTGTCCTCGAAAGTAGATCGATTGAGTTAATGAGTCTGTAATAATAAATAACTTCGATGTAAACAGCTGAGTAGTAAAAGACGTGTAGGACGAGACCTTGCAATTCTGAAAATACATGCACACGTCATTACATTGGTTTGTATATACAATTATTACGCAGCACATCCCATACACTAAGCATGTCTCTCTCTCTCTCTCTCTCTCTCTCTCTCTCTCTCTCTATATATATATATATATATATATATATATATATATTATTTTATGTATACACGGCCTAGTATTTATAGTATTTCTGTTCTGAAAATAGAGAACTCATAAGGGTAGAAGCTGGAATTTCGAAGATGAAGCGCAGACTTCAGGATCTAAAATTCACGACAAGCATTTTGTCCTAAGCCGACTCATATATTTGCAACAAACGCTAAAATCCTGAAAAAATGGGGTTGAAGTAGCTATATGAGAGTTGGAAGCTACGGCAATTTTTTATTTGAAGAGATTATGTTTATCCGGAAATTCTTTTAAAACAAAGGCCACTTGAAAAATTTCCTTAAATATATATATAATAATATCATTATTGGTATTTTTAATATTATACAAGTATTTGCAACATATTGTGTCGTAAAAATAATTATCTGTTTTTTAATGACTGGATATATGACAAAATGGAATATATATTGTGAGCAAACAATAGGTTCATTTTTTCAATTGGATTCCCGCAATTATAGTAACTTTTTTAACACGCTAATAATTCATTTTGGAAACAGAATTTTGTTACTGTAAAGTATAACGGCATGTGTTTCGAAGAAGAGCGGATAGTAATTGGCAAGGTGTTTCATAATAAATTTCAAAAAGGCTTGAACATTATAGGTTCCTAGTATTTTTCTGCCAATCGCCTGAGGGTTGAATCTCTGCTGCAATAATAAATTTAATATCGAATCTATTATAGATCCTAGGGATCGATTAAGAGTTTCTTAAGCCTTTTATATGGGGACATGCGTTTCTTTTCGAGGCGGTTATGAACGCAATCAAAATTTTAATCTTAATCTGGAATTAAAATTTCAAAACATTAAGATTAAATATTACCCCCACAAGTTATAAGCAATGGATTTTGATTAAAAATACTTAAAATTAAAATGTACTTTTGTAAATAATGAAGAACTTTATTTGACACTCCTAGTTTCAGGATGCAGATGCAAAATTGCGAAACTTTAATCTCGACTTTATACTCTTTGACGATAAATGATTGGGCTGTATAAGAAAAAGATGGTGCGAGTCCATGCCAAGTCATCACGAGAAATTTCATGTTAAATTAGAATATTTGTTTTAACTCGATCAGTTCTGTCCTTTGATGGTGAAGAAAACGTCTAGCAAATATTTTTTGAAAATAAAAAAAAATGGCAAATGGCAAAGTCTTAGAAACTTTTTAACTCTTCTTAATTTAAATTTCGTATCTTTAGTTCACATTAACCAATTAAATTATTAAAGGATTTTCAACGGTTTTTGATAATATGGACTACATTTTTAACTTTTTAATTTGTTGCCAGATGAAGCTATAAATTTGACTTTTAACAGTTTTTCAAGTTTTACAGTGGGTCAGTCAGTGATTCAAGAGAAAAAATAATCGCATCCAACTTCCCACAAGACGAAATGTCTGCTAAATGCGTCCTACAGTGGGAGAGTCCGAAAAAACTGGAAGAAAAATTGAAAATTAATCCAATTTGTATGAAAATGATTACCTAATGGTATGAGTATAAAAATCGTGTTTCTCTGGTTTTCATAGTTAAAATACTTAGGTATTGCATACAAATTCTAAACTAAAAATGGTGGATCCTAAGTGGCCAGCTGGATTTTTTTTAACTTTGCGATTTGTTTCAGAATTGAACACTTCCCGCTCCCTATACATGTCTCGAAAAGAGAACATTCCGTGCATGCGTATTAAAAAAAATTCTGCTGAGAATTTTTTTCAAGTGTAAGTACATGTCATTACGAAAAAAATAATCAATTAATTAGAACCAAAGATATGCTGTTTAGAAAAGGTACAGCAAATTTCAAAGTCTTCTATCTCCGCCATTTTTTTGAAGTTTCCAACAATATTTTTTGGGGTTTTCATTTACTACAAAAGGACTGACTTCACTGAGTTACAGCCAAAACCCCGTCTAACAGAAAATTCTTGTGATGACTTGACATGGACTCGGCCAGGTAAAAACCAGAAAATATTGTGAAACACTTGATTTTTCTGTTTTATGACTCCTTTGTTAGGATTTGATGAGCACGATGGAAAAAAGTGACTGGGTTTTAAAGACAAAGTTTTGTAGTAATTTCTCATTGGTAGCAATATTATAAAAGCCTTTTTAATACTTATTTGCTATTTTAAATTATAAATTTGCAAAATGTGATTTTAATATGGCGGTGAAGATTTTTTCCGCCAAAAAAATTATCATTTTTTAAAAGCACTATTCTTTCACTGGTTCCCTTGCTTCGTCATACTCTTGGCTTATTTTTTTATCTAACGCAAGCATGCGGTTTACGCATTTTATCTACGTTTTTTTAGTTTTGACAGTAACAAGTATGACAAGGTCCATACATTTTTAACAGATTAGGCTTTTATTTTAAATTAAATGTGCCGATTTATAGCTCGAATTCGCTCATACTATGTCGTTTTCCCGTTGATGCTAAGGACGCCGTAGCAGACGACAGCTTTTATTCCATCGTGGGATAAACGGTCGCCAAATAGCATGTAAACTTTAACAGCCGGATATTTTACATGCAACAAAATTTAATTTTAGTTTTTTCTGTTTTGTGTATCGAAGTAAGTGTTTTGCTTTTTGGTTGAGAGCCCAAAAAAGTAAGTGATACATAACCAAACAACTTTTTAATAAATAAAAAAGTTCGTGCCTTTTACCAAAATGACCAAATAAAATTATTCACTGTTTTTTGTCTATAATAGTTGGTGGCAATGACTAGTATGCTTGCATGATACATACGACAGAGTTAAAGAATTTTTTTCAACAACAGTCTTGGATGAATGCTTCATGAAATTTTACACAATGTCATCAGTCATGGCATTGGTACTTTTGGAATGCATGATCCAGCTTCAATTTGGTATTTAATATTTTCCCCACTTGTTCATCATTTATGAACATTATGCCTTTAAAAGTTTTCCTATCCACCTTGTACTGGTTTCACATATACAATAAATATGTTACAAAATAGTGCCGATGATTAAATGTAATATTTTATTTACAAGTGAGTGTTTAAGCAACTAAAGCTATGTCTATAGATTTTTTAATTGCTGAGTTGGATTAGAGACTGAAACCTATAAAATATGGCCATTTTTCTTATCTGCGTATAGTAAAATCATTACTAATTGAATGTGTGAGGAATTTTTTCTTACTGCAATACCAACGATTTTACTGTGAATTATAGTAGTTTTCTATTAAACATTACTAGAATTGCTTACTTAATTAATTGACAAGCAACTTCGCATTATTCGATGAATAAATAATTATACTAGCTTAAGTTTTGAAAGTAATAGGTATTGTAAATCCAATTTTATGAAGTTAAAAAGTTGCCGTGATCTGATGATAGTTTTGCGGACATACATCCTAATGATGGATATGACAATTTAAGAGTTTAAATATGTAAAAATATTGCATCAGTACCATAAATACTGTACCGCAGAAACCCGCAATGCGGGTCTGGGGATGATGGAATAAAGGACAGACTGTTTGGGTACCAACAAGAAATGAGATAATGAAGAGGAAGTTTTTTTCGCTGGAGGGGCACGCTTTTTCAACTTTGGGTGGTTATTAAAAATCTGCCGTGCTGTGAATACAGCCGTCAATATTTTGATTAAATCAGTCACCCAGTGGAAAGGAAATGGAGATCATTTTTTTAGCTCGAGTTGCATGTGTTCTCGACTTTAAACGGTGATTTAGAACTTTTCTGATTTATCTGATCAGAGCTTTCCTCGTATGAAAAAGTATTATAGGATTTAAAAAAAAACATTATAGGAAATTAAGTATTAGCATTACATTAGGGAAAATTATATGGAATTCGCAGTTACTTCCACGAATATAGGGAAGTTATTGGCAAAATAATAAGTGCCAATCATTAACCTAATTTTTAAACTTGATACTTTACATAATATTAATAATGTTTAATTATCAACTTTTTTACTTGATAATTTGAAAAAAGGTTCGTGGAAAAGAAAATTGCATTACTTCTCACATGAATAAACATGCGCATATACCGTTTTAGCAATTCAATTCAGATAGCAAAATTTTATTCGTCTCGTATATCATATGGGAACCCTGTAGAACGATACAATCAATCTTTATTGTAGATAGCAATTACTTTACATATCGCACTTATTTAAAAAATTTTAAAACATCGGATATTGAATATCTTTTCAATATATTATTCTTGAGGTAGAATAAACATTGTAAATAGTAGTATAAAATAGTTGCGTCGTTGGAACTTCACCGTAAACTAAGCCCCTCATGTCACGGATGAGATATACCGAAAAATCAGGCATAACACTAACCTGCCTAGATAGGGGATATTCGCACGTGGTAAGTGGTGCGTTATAAGAGTAGACGAAATACACCAGCATGACTGTTTACGTTGTTCACGTGAGTAACGACATAAAGGGGTCATACGATCGCTGAACAGTGAACACGGTCTAGTTTGTATGTATTTGCAAATGACCGGCCCGGAAATGGCAGGCCTAGGTCACACCTGGCTCCCCATCGCAAAGCACGTTTATTTTTATCTTTTTAGAATTTAGAATTTAGAATTTAGAATTTAGAATAGCAGGTACCTGCATAAAAGCCAACAAAATCAACATGAGTTGCGTGGCTGCTGGCTTTTCATGAACAAGTGCATACAGGCAGCTTTTATGCAACATGGTGCATGAATTATATAGTATATGATTCATTATTTCCCTTTATCCAACTTTGTTTTGGTTTCTCGGTGACTGCTTTATTTTCTCACAGCCAGCTATAGACTGTATTCATAGTTCAATTTTTGACTGAAGCAGGTAATTCAAGGACATTATTTTATAACAACCAATATTTTACAAAATTATGAACAATACAATCACTTATTAATTATAAATCTACGAGTAAACAATCATTTACATAGTCAGAAAAAGAGCCAGGGCCTTTAAATTTCAGTGAAAAACAAGTTTTCTTTAATGAAAAAATGACACACTTAGGAACTTTCGTAATATTTGTAATTTTTGTAATAAGTTAATTATCAATAGAGTTGGTTATATTTTATGAAATTTACAATGATTTTTGATCAGCACTAACTACTATTATGTTTCATAAGCTATTATTATGTTTTTGATCAACATTTAATTCATTTTTTTTAAGCATTGCCTCTCAATAGGCCGCTCACGATGAAAATAAATCTGCCTATGCATTGTTCTTATGTACATTTTCATTGTACATCGTAGCAAACATGTATTGAGAAATAATTATATTCTGTGTTTATAAAATCATATATAGATTAAGACGAACGGAAAATATCTGTTATAAAATTATTTTTTCGAATCAAGGAAACTATATTTTTCGTTAGAAGAAATACATATTAGTACATACATAGTTTGATAATCAGATTCATCATTGTCACCCGAGACATCTTTTGAGTCGAAAAACTTAAATCATATGCGTTTTTTTCTCTTCTGTTAATGAGTCAATTGTAGAAAAGGAATCATTTATCCGTGCAATTATTTGATTGAAAATATACATAGCACAATAATTTGTTTATAACTGATTTAAAAATGAGTGTGGAATGTATTTGACATCAAACGGTCAGTTTGTATCCCGCATAATACATACGTGAATTAGGGTGTTAAGCTGTTAAGTTTCCATTTCCGGAGAAAGAAATTCCGTAATTTTTTCGAAATTTAAATATTTAGGGATTTAATAGGAGTATCTACGTAATATGAAACCATACTAATAACTTTTATTTTTAACCCGCCATTATCCCCCTCCCCCATAGCGCACCAAATATCACCCAAGAATCCAAAAACTACATTTTTACGTCTTATTGTTAATTTTCAGCAATTTCTGTCGCATTTTTTCATAAAAATAATTTCTAATTGACAACTTCAATATCTCCCATGACTTTTAAAATTATTTTTAATTTTTTAAACAAGTGGAACTTATTTAAACAATTATTTCCCCAGAAAATGTAAACAAAATCGTATTTTTTTAAATAAAATGTAAAAGTTATTCATTGTTCGGACTATTAAAATTGGCAAAAACACTGTCCACTTTTTTCTCAAAATGGTTAACTATGCAACTTTTTATAGAATAATTACATAACTCACATACATTTCCGCTAATACATTACAAATTTCTATTTGTTTAGAAAAATGTTACTTGCTCAAGTATCTTACGTTCGAAAACTTTTGAAAAATAAGGTATGTTAAGCTGGCACAACACTATTAAGGTATAGAAATGTAACCAATTTAATAATTTGGGTCTTATTTAGGACTAATTTGGGGCCGTAGTCCCAAATGTTGGGCTCATATCGTTTCCTCTAGCTTAACGTTAAGCTGCCCAAACATTGCTGTAGAACGTTCCAAACATGATTTTACAGAAAATTCTCCTTGAAGAATAATTTAGGGCTCATTTAGGGGACTGGGAATATGATATTCAAACTTTAAACAAATTTTTTTTTAACAATAATAGCCCTAAATGAGCCCTAAATTATTATTTAAGGTGAATTTTCTGTAAAATCATTTTTAATACGATTTACAAAAATCTTTAACCAACTTATTGTGAAGCTATTTGTTTTTTGCAAAAAATAATAAAGCCCAGAATTGGGGACTGCGAGCCCAAATTAGTCCTCAAAGAGCCCTAAATTATGCGCGGGGTAAATATGGGTTTTATGGTTTTCTTCAAGTATTTTTAATAATGTTAAGGTGGAACAACACCATATATAACAAAAAAAAAGGGCAAAGGAAATATCGCACGACCTTCGGTTGATGATATTTCAGGAGCCTTAAATGAACCTGAAATTATGAAAGAGAAACGAAAAGAAATTTTTTTGTAAATTTGTTCAAACAATAGTTGTTTAAACCATTTTTTTTAAAGTTTAAATATCATATTCGGGGGCCCTTAATGAAAGGCCTGTTAATCTGACGTAACCAGATCTTGGAATCGAGTTAAAACCTATTTCATAATTAAGTGCTCATTTAATGCTAATTTAATGCTCTATTGCCAAATTTAATGGTCCACTATTTTTTCAAAAAACTAGGGATTACCATAGCTTAACGTTAATCTAGCGGAACCCTATTTGAAATAAATTTTAAATCGAGGTTTGTCATATCACATAATTAAGGGCTCGTTTAATGCTCATTTAATGCGTCATTGCCAAATTTAATGCTCCACTATTTTTTTTTAAACCCTGGGGTAACGCTAGCTTAATATTAAGTTGACGCAACGCCATGTGAAATAAACGTTGAATCGAGTTGTGCCATATCACATAATTAAGGGCTCATTTAATGCTCACCAAAACCGCAACAAATTATTTTCCAAAAACCACCCCTAATACTCAAAAACCACCCTTAATAGAAATTATGAACAAATTGTAAATCTGATCACACTATAATTCAGGGCTTATTTAATGGTAATTTAATGCTCCTTTGTCAAATTTTATGCTCCACTATTTAAAAAAACCGGGGGTTACGCTAACTTAACATTAAGTTGACGGAACCCCATGTGAAATAAACGTTTAATCGAGTTTTTTCATATCACATAATTATGGGCTCATTTAATGCTATCCGAAACTACAAATAATTGTTTTAAGCCAGCCCTAATACTGAAAAACCACCCTTAATATAAATTATGCACAAATTATAAATCTGACAATATAATAATTAAGGGCTCATTTATTGCTCATTTTTCAGGTGAATTTTCTGTAAAAAATTTTTAGTACGTTTTACATAAATCTTCCACCAACTTATAGCGAAGCTACTGCAAACACTATTTTTTACAAAAAATAATAGAGCTCAAAATTTGGGACTACGGTCCCAAACTAGTACCTAATGAGCCCTAAACTCTTTGAGGGGTAAAAATGTGTTTAATGGGTTTCTTCACGTATTTTTTATAATGTTAAGGTGGCATAACACCATATATAACAAAAAAAAGGGCAATGGGATTATCGCAGGACGTTCGGTCGATGATATTTCAGGAGCATTAAATGAGCCTGAAATTATGCAAGAGAAACGAAGAGAAACGTAAAGAAAAGAATTTTTGTTTGTAAAATTGTTTAAGCAATAATTGCTTGAGCAATTTTGTTTAAAGTTTAAATATTATATTCGGAGAGGTAAGTGCCTTACCCTAGGGTAGAAAAGAAATTTCTTTCATTAATTTTTACTAGGATTGTTTAAACATTTAATTTTTTGTTTAATTATCATATTCTCGGAGCCCTAAATCATCCCTACATTACTGATCAAGCTGAATTTTCTGTAAAATCATTTTTCGTACGTTTTACAGCAATGTTCGCCCAGCTTAACGTTAAGCTAGCGCAAACGCTATTTTTTACAAAAAATAAAAGATCCCGAAATTTGGGACTACGGGCCCAAATTAGCCTAAAATGAGCCCTAAATTATGAAATAGGTTACATCTCTATACCTTAATAGTGTTCTGTCAACTTAACATACATTAAAAAATAATATAAAATGGAATACATAAAATTATTTTTCTGACTGCATAGTGTATAGAAGGAACATATTAACCATTTCTCAATTGTTAAAAAATTTTATGAATAATAATAATTTATGCATAATATTAAATGATTTTAAATAATAAATTCTGCTCAAATCTTTATGTCATTGTTTATAGTATTAATTTTTTTTTAAATTTTTTTCAAATTGAAAATGGATGGATGTCGAATAAAAACTGTTTAAACAATGACATGAAGTTACTACTCCCCGAAATCAGTCAATATTATGTTTAATTCATAAAATACGATTTAAAAATATTTTTGTAAAAAATTAATTGCTCAGAAAAATCATATTTGTTCAAATGTTAATAAAATGTTTAATACACTCAGAGAAATTTCCTCTTGTGTCGAAAGGATGCTTTTTGACTCGTAATCTTGCAGCCAAATAATTCCGTTTACGTAAAAAGAATTTTTCACGTGGTTCGAAACGAAGCAGGCAAGAGAACAATGCTTTTGTATGAAGACAACTTTTTATCTGAGTGTATATTATTTCTAAACAGTATATAGTCAGAAAAATAATTCTATGCATTTTATATTATATTATTTTTTTTAAAGTTATTGATAAAAATGCTTGAGCCAATAAGAATGATGTTAACAAATAGAAATTTGTTAAATATTAGAATAAATGTAGAAAAATTATGTAATTATTAAACAAAAAGTAGCATAGAATACCAATTTCAGAAAAAGGGGACATCTCTCACTCAATTTTTAGAAATGTTGTAAATAACCCACATCCAATTGTGCACATAATAACGTCATGTTTTTAACCAAATTTACTACACTGAACAATGACCAACTATTATATTTCATTCAGAAAATACGATTATTTAAAAAAATGTGGTGAATAAATAATTGCTTAAATAAATTCCATTAATTTAAACAAATAAAAAATGTTTAGAAAGGAAAAGCAGATATTCAAATTGTCCATTAGTAATTATTATTATGAAATAGACGACAGAAATGACTGAAAATTAACAATTATACGTGAAAATGTATTTTTTTTTATTCATGGGTCATATTTGGGCGCCGTGGGGGAAGGGGAGGGTCAAAAATAAAAGTTATTAGTACGGTTTTAATTCGTAGAAACTCTTCTTCAATCCCTACAAAATTGGCACGTTTCGATCAAACTCCGAAGTATGTGCTCAATTTTTCGAAAATTCAAAACTTCCCCATGTTAATTGAATAAAAATGGAAACTTTTTGGGGCAGACTTGCCCTCTTGAGCGCCTTATTCAGAGGCAGAGCATGCAAAAGTCTCGAGGTTCGGAAGATGGTTGTGGGTAGCGTGGTTCCGAGAAATATGTCCCCTACAGCCCCGTGAGGCGCCCTATTCAGAGGCTCAACTGTATATACGTTTTTTATTGATCGGAGAAATTGTTCTGTTATTTGTGAACCAAGATTTCACTCCAATTTCACTCATACTATTTTCTTCCCTATAAAAAAAAAAATAATCGTCATGTTCAAATGTTATTGGTGATAGAAAAGCCTGGCAATTATGAGAAATGCGAGCACCCTTCACAGACCCCTTTGAGATTGGAGATTACAATTTATTTACATAAGTCCTTTATAAGGCTAAAATACTTTTCAATAATTATGAAAAATCATTTTTTAAATAAAAATATCTCTTTCAGAATGTCTTTTGCATTTTTTGTCTTTAAATTGGACGATTAAAAAAAATCTCAGTAACATTATTTACGAAAAATTCTTTGTTCGAAGTGGGTCAACCTGAAAGTACCACCAAGCCCAAACAAAATGTATGCCCCATCACAAAATTAATGGCTGATTTACGGCTAAATAGGACACAAAAGCTAAATTTAGCGCCCTGATTTTTTTATAAAAAGCATGGCACTGCCAGCTTATATAATTACTATTAATCAATCTTATAGCTATACACATATAAACAATACAAGTTTGTTCTATTTCTAATTAAATACAATTTAAACGAAATAATTTCATCACCAAATTATTATTTTCTACAGATTTGAATGACTTTACCTATATAGTTTTCAGTTAGAGCTGTGTCGACGAACTATTGATTTGTACTAAGGTAGTTCCTACCGAAGTTACTTGTTGTGCTGAAGTTGAATTTTCCATTAAAATTACGAATACTAAATATTATTAAAAATTAGAACAAATAATTATAATTTACTGCATATATACCTATACATGTCAAATATATTAAACAACTACAATTTTAAAAGAATTTTAAATTTCAGAATGGCTGTCACACTTTATTTGTAGATCCATTATTGCAAATTGGATGACCTTTAAGACACCATTATGAACATTTTCTGTGCTAAAAAAGAATGTTGGAAATATTTCTGCTTCTGTAACCACATCGTATCTTTTATAACGGAACACCTCATTGTCTCTCCTGTCAGGTATATGAGTGTAATTGAATGCATGGGAAAAATAGGAAATTATCATTTTTGGGGATTAAATTTTTGAAACGTGTGGTTGCATCATCTAGTTTTCATTAACATAAAAAATAACTGTATAAAAAAGTGTTAATTTGAACATATAATGTTTATAATTTATATAATTAAGTTATTATAAATGAAAACAAACTCAATATAAATATTGCAAATGAGAATAAAAAGTATTAGCGCATTATATCTCAACATATTCTTTTGATAGAAAAGTCAAATTAACTGTTGTGTTTATATAAAATTCAAACGTAATCTCAATTTTCAATGCCTGCTCGATTTGAAACGAACCGTTCATTTTTCGTTCTAATGGAACGAATGGTTTTCCTCAGAGAACCTGTCATCCATGACTCAAGCTCTATTACTGAAACTAGATCATCACTAAAAACCTCAATAATTCTTTAACAATCTTTAATGAAAACTATGTTCTGTCGAAATATAACTTTATCTTTTGTATTTGTAAGGTATGGCAAACAAAACGTGATAAATCCACTTTAGTTACTTTCTCAATATTTAAGGACAAATTGTAGCTTGAAGTACATTGATCAATTCGAAATATAAAATGAACTATTATAATTTACAGAATGTTATAATAGATGCAACGCAAAAACAGCTGTTCATTTTGTCTTGAAGTTATTAACTGAATGAATATGGATTTATACAGTTTTGAATCGGTATATATGCGTATTTAACTAATTCTTCATGTTACAATGAAACACATTTAAAATTTCATGTTTATATACGAAATTACAAGATAATATTTTACGTGATTACTATATTTTCATTCAAACCGGAAAACAAGTATAGTAAAGTTATTGTATATTATGTATATTGGATATATGTGTATTGTATATATGTATATTATTATGCATATTATAACATTCTTTAAAAAAATGTTGTTATTAAACATTTTATTGCAACTTCTGACATTTTTTCAAAAACTGAATTTGCTCATTTGAAATTTTATTTTTACAATTTAAAAAGTTATACATGCGGTCTGCACAACAGCCTGGCTGTTTTTGAGCTTCTATAAATTATATCCCTTGTGGTTGTGGTGCCCTACTACATTATCTCTTAATAACTTTGGTAATGTTTGATTTCCTGAAAAAAGTCATTAAGATAAATTGTTCGTATTTTTCAACACACACACACACACACACACACACACACACACACACACACGCGCGCGCGCGCAGACCGAGAGCGGGGGGGGGGAATTCCCAAAAACCTGCTGTTTCGTGGAAGGGGTCTCACAACACGGC
>JAAAKG020137761.1:0-12821 GCA_010014905.2 Druon quercuslanigerum
CTTGAAAAAATTGATTATTTTCTTATCTTAAAATAAAAATTTTTAAAGAGAGACACTAAAGAAGCGATTCTTTTCTAATCTATAGGTTTTTCTTATAAATATCGTATGATTTCTTTTAATTGAGTCGTGAATGTTACCTCAATTTTCAAGGAAGAAATATTTTTATTAGATTCTTATATGAATAAAATATTAAAAATTGAAATTAAATAAATAACCATTTTTTTAAGTTCGAAATGTTTAGAAATGTATTTTATTTAGATTATTTATTTTTAATATTATTGATAATATAATAATCTAAATACATTGGCTTAGAATCAAAAAAATAAAATAAAATGTAATTTTCCTTCAGTTTCAAGTTTCAATTTCAATTGTGAATTGTAATCTTGGGTGTATGCTATTAAAAGTATTTAAGAGAATCTCTACTTTATTCTAATGAACACTAAGTGCTGAGTCATAAACATATCTGGCATAAAAATCAATATGAAAATCTATTTTATCAAAAACTTCATTTTTCAAATCTTCCACAACAATGTCAGCTAAAACTGGAGACAAACCAGATACTATGGAAGTTCCAAACTTTTGTTTATAGAAATTATTGTTAAATTTGAAATAGACAGAATAAAAAACATGTTTAATAGCATCTAGAAATTGTTTTTTGGGAATTTTTTCGTTAATTTTAATCAATTCCCAACGTTTAATGATAGCATTTTCAACTCGTTCATATGGTATATTTGGGAACATATATTTGCGACTTTAGTGTGTGTGATGAATAAATAATTTAAAATAAAAAAAGAATGAACAATTAGTATCATATATACTGTAACATTTTGCGAAATATTAATTAGTTACACTTCTCTTACCGAAATTCTGCCTAAGTGCGTTTCTTTTATTTTATGAAAATGAGGGTGAAGACCGTGCTAATTATCCTGTGTTTCATCATAGCGGGTTTTCCTAAGCATATTGGTAATTATAACAATACACGTCTATTAATTACGAAAGAATAATTTTTGAACTTTCAGACAGATTTTATATTTTTATTCAATATTTACCAAATATTTCAGTTACTTTGACCGTAAACAAGATTTCAAGTGATTTGAAAGTATTTCAGCAGATTTTAAGCGATTTTAAGGTATTTCAATGAACATCTAGGTACTGAAAAGAATTATAACATTTTTACGGAATTTAATCGGATTTTCAAAGATTTAAAGGGACTTCATCAGATCTCAAGAAATTTCAAAAGATTTCAAGGGATAACTAAAGTTTTATAGGGTAGGGTTTCAAATTATTTAAAAAGAGTTTTGAAGAATTTGTAGAAATTACATTGTAAAATCTTAGACTTAATCTCAAATTTTCATTGGAATTTAGAACATTTTAAGGAACTTCAAGAAGTTTAATCATATTTTAGGGATTTCAAGAAATTAAAAATTAATTCAAAATAAGTCACGAAATTTTAAAAGGTTCCAAGTGATACCGAAGTATTTTCACGAATTTTCAAGTATATCAATGGATTTTGATGGGATTGTGAAAAATGAAAGAATTTACATAGATTTTATTCTATTTCAGGGGATTTCAAAATATTATCAAACATTTTAGATGATTTTAACAGATTTAAAAAAATTTTAAAAGATACCAAAGTGTAGATCCACGGATTTGGTATAAGATTTCTAAAGATTGAACAGAATTTTAAGGATTTTTAAATATTATCATTTACTTTATGGAATTTCGAGAAATTTTCGTGACTTTTAAAAAAATTTTAAAGATTTTAGTACTATATCATAAAGTTTTTCAAGAAATTCGAAACGATTCTCACAGATTTTAAAGATTTGAATAAACTTTGAAGGAATTTCGTAGATCTTAACCCATTAAGTTCTGACTGGACACATTTTAAAGATTTTTTTCAACTGCTCTATTAACTATGAAATGGGTCACAGAAAAAATCGAGAATACCTATTTTCGACGTGAAATTGTCTGAGCTTTCGATAAAATTAGAATTTCGAAAAAACGCATATTTGAAAAGTTATATTTGTTTATTTAACAAAAAACACGAATTTTCGAATGAAAATAATTTTTATTTTGTAATTTTTTGATCGAAATCGTCGGTAGATTTTTTTGATTTGTGCATTAAAAGTATCCATGCACTCTAATCTTCAAAATGTAGTCTTAGGTTTTTTCAAATTACCCATGGCAGTATCCAATATGGCGGCTTAAATTCAAAATTTTTTCATTTTACGATACTTTTTCCTGCATTAACAATTTTTTTCAATTTTGATAAAAATTATTATAGAGGTTCTTTTCGGGTCGCTGATTATGAATATGCTATCAGTTTTTCAAAAGTCAAGATAGCGGTTCCAATATGGCTGCCAAAAATTTCAGACAATTGTTGAATTTTTATGACAATTTGTATACGGGCTTTTTTGGTTTGCTAATTACGAATCTGCCATCAGCTTTTCAAAATTCAAGATGGCGGATCTAATATGGCTGCCAAAAATTTCGGAAATTTTTCAATTTTCATAAAAATTTGTATGGAAGGGTTTTTTGGATTACTGATTACGAATCTGTTATTAGATTGTTCAAAATATAAAATGTTTTTAAAACGTTTCAAAAACATTTCAGGAAAGATTTCCGTGTCACAAGTTTCAAAAGGTTCGTAAAACGTGTAAAATAAGAGGGTCTTCATTGTGCATTAAGAATATATTCTTGGCGCCTAAGTTGCAAACATTCTTAAACTTAGTGAGGAATTTCCTAAATTAAACAAGAATGAGGGCCTACATCTTACTTTAAGAATATATTCTTGGCGCCTATTTAAGTTGCAAATATTCTTAAAATTAGTGGGATATTCTTGAAATAAGAATTTTGTTTTTTCGGTGTAAACGTTTTAATTGTTTTTTTATGAATAGCTATCGTAATAGAATCTTTATCTGATTTCGTAATCATTAATTCTGGATGATTTTTCAGAAAAATTGTTTGTTTCATAGACCCATAAAAATTGATCCAAATTCGTCTACTTTATTATCAGAAATTTTACTCATATTAGATTCAATATCTTTAATGATTACAAGTAATTGACTGTAATTTTTTTCACCAAATTTATTACTAAAACCATCACCTAATCTCAAAATATCAATAACTCTATGTGAAAAAGTCACATTAGAAATATTCAAAAGCCAGGGATCAGGTTGATCATGGTAAAGAATAAAGTGAATATTAAGATACAACTTTTGAACATCTCCTTGCTCTTTAAGAATACTTAATAATTTTTTATTATGTTTTTTATTTTCCTTAACAGCTTTTTGATTCAGTTTGATTTCCTTTGCAAAACATTCTTTAATAATGAAAGCAGGTACTTGTTGGATTAATTTTCGTATGATTTCTTTTATATTATTATTTAAAACTTGGATTTGTGAATAGCAATCCTTAATAGTCAAATTTAAGAGAGATTTTACCTTATTTCTTTTGTTTTTGAAATCAAAAAAGATTCGCTTGTTGATGTCAAAAATCTTTTTAGGAAACACTCCATGAATTTTACGTTTTATCAAAAATTCTTGTTGTAATATCGTAGACCTAATTTTTTTACTAATAGTATAAAATTCTTTTATATTTTTCACTAGCTCTCCAATAGCATCAATATCATTTTCCCAATTTTTATTAATATCAATGAAATCCATGTTATATACACTGAAAGAACAATCAAATCCAGCACAAACTTATTTGCTTATTAATTTGTTTTATTTATTTGAAGCTACTTTCATCTTTTTATTAGTAATTATGTATAAAAATGAGTTACTCCTTGTGTTTATTTGAAAGCTGTTTTAGAAACACACACTAGATAGTCCTGTCACTTATTCTGATTATTGTAATAAGAACCACTTTACAAATTCTATTTTATATATTGTTTGAACATAAAATGATTACCTCTAAATATCATTTTTTTTTTAAACAAGAAAGTGGATTTATTTGTTTGTGAATTCGAACAAATTTCCAGGTGAAAGCAATAAAATTCGGGGAAAAAAAGTCCAATGCATTTTCGGACTATCCTATTGTATACTCATAAATTTTACTGGGCGGGAATTTTTGCATCGTATAGATGTTGTTGGTGAGATTTACTATTTAAGACGCGTTTTTATTTTTTTTTTGTTGAAGTGATTGCATTATAATAGCAACAAAGGGAATGCCCTAACTAAAAAAATCTCCTTTGAAGCATATTCTAGTTCAAAACGAAGTTATGCGTGGAACCGAGTTAGCATAAATTAACAAAGGACCACACATGAATGCGATATGCTTTGCGAGGTGAAAAAGGAGAGCGCGTATTTCATTGCCTTGTCTTATTTCTCGTTATAAATTATAATTTATGCATAACGCGATGCCGAGCCAACAGTGAATTAAACACTCTTTCCCGGAATATGTCGATAGTCTGAAAGCCTCAAAGTCTGAGTCTCATCTAATTGCACATAGGTGAAAGGTTAAACTGCATAAGGAAAAATCTCAGGTTTATATTAAAGTTAAAAAATTGTAAAGTTATATTTTAATTTTAAGTTCTTTCAAATTAATCATTTTTTAAATATAAATTATAAAATTCGTTAGGCTGAAAGAATAAAAAGTAAAATTAATTAATTAGTTAAAACAAATTTGAATTTGAATTAATTTAATTTAATTATTGAAAATTTTATTTTATTAGTTGAACAAATACAATTTTTTAGAGGTTTTGACGAAATTAAAAATATTCTTAGTACTTCAAAAGGTTTCCGAAAATTAATCATTTAAAAAGATTAGGAAGAAATGTAATAAAATTTGACAATTTCATATTACGAATATTACCTGTTTTTTGGGAATTCATTTATTTTTATAGAAATTTAATCTTTTTGTCAAATATGCTGCTATTTGCATTTCTTGAAAATTATTCTATCTTACTAGACTCTTTCTTACAAAATTTTACTAGTGTGTTGAAAATATATTTATTTTTGGGTGAAAATAAATTTGTTGAATCTAAAATTTAACTGTTCCATTTTTTGTTTAAAATTTATCTTGTTTAGTTAAATATGAAACTATTTGATTGAATATTATTTTTTATAGGTTGAGGATTCAACTACTTGTTTAAAGTTTAATTATTTTGTTAAAAATTAATTTTTCCTTTGAAAAGTTATCCTTTTTTTGTTAGAAATAAATTTTGTTAACTGAAATTTTAATTTTTCCTTTGTGGACACACATTTTTTTAGTTTAAAGTGCGCAGCTTTTTGTTTAAAAACTAATTTCTTTAGGTTTAGTAAGCAACTTTTTTTAAAATTAGTTATTCAATTCAAATGTTTTTAGTCTAAAATGAAAATACTGTTAGGTGGACAATTCAACTACTTTGTTGTATGTTCAACTACTTTGTTCAAAACTCATTCTTTTATTTAAAGATTTTTTGTTGAATATCCGTTTTTCTTCTTTCAAAATTAATTTCTTTAACCTGAAATTGAACTATTTTATTATTGGGTGAATTTTCAGCTAATAATGAAACTACCTATTTTTTATTAAAAATTTCACTATGTGTTTTAAAATTAATCTATTTTGGTTGAAAATTAAAACTTTGCTTGAAAATTAATGTTTTTTTAGGTAAAGAAGAAATAAAAATAATTTCTTTAGGTGTTTAAAGTTAAATTATTATGTTAAGAATTAATATTTCCTGTTGAAATTTTTTTATTGTTGTTAAAAATAAAGCTTTTTTAACTGAAATTTTAACTATTCCATTCTTGCCAAAAAGGTATCTCATTTATTTAACAATTCGCAACCTTTTTTTGTTTAAAATTTTTTCTATAGAAAGTTTCACATTTTTGGTTCAAAATGCAACTGTTTGGCTAAAAATCAATCTATTTCGGTGGAAAATTACCTATTTTTTGAAAATTTAATTGTTTTGTAGAAAAATCTTATTTTTGGCTAGAAAATTTGTCAAATGTTTAGAAAATTTAAATATACTACTATATATAACTGTACTACGTAACCTTCTTAAAATTTTTGTTGTTGTTGTTTATTCAAACTGGCACAGAATTAGTTTTTTTTCGTTTTAAAATTCAACTACTTGCTTGAAAATTAAATTTTTTTGAAAAATTGAACTATTTTAAAAAAGAAATCTTTTTTTGTGTGGAAACTGGAAAAGTGCTTGGTTATAACTTTTTTTAATATTCAACTCTCTTGTAAAAAAGATCATGTTCTTCGTTTGAAACTCAAATATTTGGTTAAAAAAGTTTTTGGTTGGAATAAAAAAAATTTTTTTTTCAATTTGCATGAATTTGAAATTATGAGAAGAAATAATTTATGTTTCGAAGTTCCAAAAAGATTCAAAAAGGAATTTCAAAAAAAAAATCAAATAAATTAAAAAAAAGTTTAAAATTTTGAAAAGGTTCCCAAATAATGTTACTTATAATAATGTTACTTAATAATAATAAAATAATAATTTTAAACAAAATTTAAATTCTTAAAGATCTCAACTAAGAAATTTAGCAGCTTTTACAAAATTTTCAAAGGTTTTAAGAGAATTAGAATGTTTTCTTAAAATTACTAGATAAACATGAAATAATTTTTTGCTTAAAAAAATTAAGTTAAAAAAAAATAAAAAAATATTTTTAAACAAGTTAAAAGATTTATGAAAACTGCGAAGAAAAATGTGGAAGATTTTAAGACAGATTGTTGATTTTAAACGTTTTTCAAAATTTTCAAAACAATTCCAATCAGCTTATAATTTATCTAGAAATTTAAGAGGTTTTGAAGATTACAACATTACGAGTTAAAACAAAATTTTAAAATAATATATTTTTTACATTTTCATCATTTATGACGGAATATTTTGAGACCCCCTGATCTAAAATTTGTCATTAATCATTTTATTATTGAACACATGGTGTTTGTTTCAGTCGTAAACAACCAAATTAAAAATTAAATAATTAAATTTATGGGCAGACGACACAAGCTGTAAAACAATTAATAGACAAAAGTGTTCCGCCCAAAAAGGATCTACGAATTTGTTATTAATCATTTTTAGCTGGGACGAGTAGGTTTTATTTTAATCGTAAAAAATAAGATTAAAAATAAATTAATTAAGTTTTTGGAAAAATGACACAAGGTTCTTTCAAATTAATAATTTTTTTAACATAAATTATAAAATTCGTGAAGCTGAAAGAATAAAAAGTAAAACTAATTAATTAGTCAAACAAATTTGTATTTAAAAAAATTCAATTATTAATTTAATTTAATTATTGAAAATTTTATTTTATTAGTTGAATGAATAAAATTTCTTAGAGGTTTTCCAGAAATAATAATTAAATATTAATTTATTTAGGTTGAAGATTCAACTACTTGTTTAAAAGTTAAATTATTTTGTTAAAAATTAATTTTTTCGGTTGAAGATTCATCATTTTAGTTGAAAATTCATCACTTTGTTTAAAAATGTTTTAAAGTGTGTTGAAAATTTATCCTTTTTGGTTGAAAATAAATTTTTGAAACTGAAATTTTAATTTTTTCTTTGTTGGACACCCTTTTTTTAGTTTAAAATGCGCAGCTATTTTTTTGAAAGTTGAGGAATCAACTTTAAAAAAAAAATATTTATTTAATTCAAATGTTTTTAGTCGAAAATAAAAATACTATTTGGTGGACAATTTAACTACATAGTTCAAAGTTAACTACTTTGTTCAAAATTGATTCTTTTGTTTAAAGGTTTTGAAAAATATTCTTATTCCTTTAGTTGTAAATTGATTTCTTTGTCACAAAATTTAACGATTTTGTTGAAAATCTGTTTTTCTTCGTTCAAAATTAATTTCTTTAACCTAAAATTGAATTATTTCATTTTTGGGTAAATAGATCTCTTTGAGTTGGAAATTAAACTGTTTGATAGGCAATTTATTTATTTTGCTAAAAATTCGTTTCTTTTTGAGTTGGAAATTAATTTTTTCAGCTGATAATTACACTACCTATTTTTTATTAAAAATTTCACTATCTGTTTTAAGATTATTCTTTTTTGGTTTAAAATTAAAGCTTTTCTCGAAAATTAATGTTTTTTTGGTAGAAGAAATAAAAATAAATTTCTTTAAGCGTTGAAAGTTAAATTAGTTTGTTAGGAATTAATATTTCCTGTTGAAGATTTTAATTTTTAGTTAAAAGTTCACCTCTTTGTTTGAAAATTGTATCTAGCGTGTTGAAAATTCTTCTTTTTTTGTTCAAAATAAAGCTTTTAAACTGAAATTTTAACTAATCCATTTTTGGCAAAAAATGTATCTCATTTATTTGAAAATTCGTAACCGTTCTTTTTTTTAAATAATTTTTTTTTTAAATTTTTTTCTGTATAAAGTTTCACGTTTTTTTTAAATACAACTGTTTGGCTAAAAATTAATCTATTTCGGTGGAAAATTACCTATTTTCTTTAAAATTTAATTGTTTCGTAAAAAAATCTTATGTTTATTTAGAAAATTTGTCAAATTTGTAGAAAATTTAACTATAATACTGTAGTATAACTGTACTACATAGCTTTGTTAATTTTTTTTTTTAATCAAACAAATTTTTTTCGTTTAAAAATTCTACTACTTACTTGAAAGTTGAATGTTTTTTTTAATATTCAACTATTTAAAAAAAATCTTTTTTTTGTATGGAAAAGTGCTTGCTTAAAACTTTTTTTTTAAATATTCAACTAAAATTCGCATAAATTTAAAATTCTGAAAAGAAATAATTTAGATTTCCAAGTTCCGAAAAGATTCAAAAACGAATTTTCTTAAGATTCATGGGAAGATTTTTAGTATTTTTTTTTAATGAATAAATTTTAAGAGAAAATTAAAAAAGATTTTAAAACACTTTAAATTCTGAAAAAATCGAATAAATTCACAAAAAAAAATTTGAAAAGTTTTTAAAACAATCTTAAATTTGACAAAATTTATTTAATAATAATAAAACAATAATTTTAAAAAAAATTTAAATTCTTAAAGATCTCAACTAAAAAATTTAGCAGCTTTTACAAAATTTTGAAAGGTTTCAAGAGAATCAGAACGTTTTCTTAAAATTACTAGGTAAACATGAAATAATTTTTTGTGCAAAAAAAAAAGAATTTAAAGAAAGTTAAAAAATATTTTAAAACAATTCAAAAAATTTATAAAAATTGCGAAGAAAAATGTGGAAGATTTTAAGACAGATTGTTAATTTTAAATGTTTTTCAAAATTTTCAGAAAAATTCCAATCAGTCTATAATATATCTAGAAATTTAAGAGGTTTTAAAGATATAAAAAAATGGTGATACTAGAAAAAAATTTCATTTTTGGCAAAAAAGTATCTCATTTATTTGAAAATTCGTAACCGTTCTTTTTTTAAATAATTAATTTACGTCGAATATTCAACTATTTTGTTGAACATTTATCTTTTTTTATTACAAATTTTGTCTATAGAAAGTTTGACATTTTTGGTTGAAATTGCAATTGTTTGGCTGAAAATGAATCTATTTCGGTGGAAAATTACCTATTTTCTTGAAAATTTAATTGTTCTGTAGAAAAATCTTATTTTTGTTTAGAAAATTTGTCAAATTTGTAGAAAATTTAACTATACTACTATAGTATAACTGTACTATATAGCTTTGCTAAAAGTTTTGTTTTTTTGTAAACTCAAACTAGTACACAATTAATTTTTTTTCGTTTAAAAAATTCTAATACTTGCTTGAAAATTGATTTTTATTGTTAAATGTTCAACTATTTAAAATAAATAATATTTTTTTCGTGTGGAAAAGTGTTTGGTTAAAACTTTTTTTTTTAATATTCAACTCACTTGTACAAAAGATCATGTTTTTCTCCTTGAAACTCAACTTTTTAATTAAAAAAAGTTTTTGGTAGAAATAAAAAAAAATTTGAAAAATTCTTATCAATTTGAAATTTTGAGAAGAAATAATTTAGGTTTTGAAGTTCCAAAAAGATTCATGGAAAGATTTTTAATTATTTTTGTTTATTTTGTCAAAAAATAAATAAATTTTTAAGAGAAAATTGAAAAAGATTTTTAAACACTTCAAATGACCTCCTAAAATTTTTAAATAGAATATAACTGGTTTTAAAGCACTAATTTTTAATTTGGCAAGATTAAACATCTGAAAAAAATCAAATAAATACAAAAAAAGTTCAAATATTTTTGAAAAGTCTCCAAAATAATTTTAAACTTCACAAAATTTATTTATTAATAATAAAACAATAATTTTAAAGAAAATTTAAAGTCTTAACGATTTAAACCAAAAAATGCGGCAGCTTTTACATAATTTTTTGTAAAACAATTTAGTTTCAAAGAAAATTAAAAAATATTTTTAAAAAAATCAAAAGATTTATGAAAATTGCGAAGAAAAATGTTGAAGATTTTAAGACAAATTGTTGATTTTAAATGTTTTTTAAAATGTTCATAAATATTCTAATCAGTATATAATATATTTAGAAATTTAAGAGGTTTTGAAGATATAAAAAATGGTGAAACTTAAAAAAAATTCCAAAAATTGTATCACCTTTAAAAATTTAGAAGAGATATTTTAAATTGAATAAATATTTAGTTCTGAAAAGGTAGAAAAAAGGAATTTTCTTATGATTTAAGGGCAAATTTTTAAATAATATATTTTTATATGCGCAATATTTTTTAATCCCCTGATCTAAAAATGGGATATTATTCATTTTTAGCTGGGATGAGTAGATTTTTTTTAATCGTAAAAAATAAGATTAAAAATAAAACAATTAAATTTTTGGAAAAATGACACAAGGATTTAAAAAAATGGATAGACAAAAGCTTTTCAACTAAAACAGATCCACATCCATCAACTTTTGTTATAAAAATACATTAGCAATAAAAAAATTACTTGTTAGAAAAATAACGCAATTTATAATAATTCTTTATTTTACTAACGACATTTTTTGTATAAGATGGTCGGTTTTTTAATTATAAAAACAAGATAATTTTAAAAGTATCTGAGAATAAAATTTGCTGCAAAATAAGGAAAAAATATTGAAGTAAACATAATAAATAAAATTTGTACTTCATTTTGCAATATCTGAAATTAACATAACATTTATTTTTACAGAAATAAATGCAATCCATATGATATATAAAAGTGTTGATCATAATGTAGAAAAGTTTGCATTTTGGACCAAATCGAGTGCGGAGTACGAGACACGTGACGAAAATGTACCTTAACAAAAGAGAATTCACGATCACCAAATTACAATTGAAGAAAATTGAAAAAGATTACAAAAAATGTCGAGTGATTCCCTTAAACTTTGAAAAAGAATTTAGAAAATGTGAAGCAAAATGTTTATGAATGAGCTTTAACAAAAGAGAATTCAAAATCGCCAAATTAATCTTGGAGAATATTTAAAAAGATTAGAAAATATTTTAAGTGATTTCCTAACCCTAAAACTACGAAAAAGAGGGTCAAAGATAAGAAACAAAATGTTTATAAATGAGATTTGACAAAAAAGAATTCACAATCACTAATTTAAAGTTGGAGAAAATTGAAAAAGATTACAAAAAATGTCGAGTGATTGCCTAAAACTTCGAAAAAGAATGTCCAGGTTATGAAGCAAAATGTTTATGCATGAGCCTTAACAAAAGAGAATTCACAATCGCCAAATTAATCTTGGAGAATATTGAAAAAGATTAGAAAAACTTTCAAGTGATCTCCTAACCCTAAAACTTCGAAAAAGAGAGATAAAGATAAGAAACAAAATGTTTATAAATGAGCTTTGACAAAAGAGAATTCACAATCACCAATTTAAAGTTGGAGAATATTGAAAAAGATTAGAAAAAAATGTCGAGTGTATAAATAACTCAGCATTCTCAGTGAGTCCGATAGCTCAGTTTCATAACTAGTAGGTCGTTGAATGCCTGATTATACAAGTGGAGAGAAGTGAAGGACTTTGAAAGATCGACTTTGGTCCTCACGAGAGCGCCAATTTACATATTTTTTCTGCCGTTATTATATTTCATCAAAATTACGACAAGTCAGTCATAAACAGATCAGGTTTTTTACTTGTTTTGCAAAAAGCCGAGGTACACTTCACTGAGCAAGTGCACAACCGGATACGTTATTGCATATTCATACTTGAACTTTTCAGAGTCAAGAACTGTGTTTGCTTTTTAAATTTAGTCAAGTCGAAGCACGATTTATGTATGACTTTATGATACAGAGTTGAATATCTGAACTTAAATGGAATGCCCGGGTTAATTATTCTCTGCACTTTTTGCTCTTGTTATTTTATTTATCAAGCCGGCTGGAGGCTGCCTGGCATGTCCAAGGATAGATATGCATTTGTATTGCTTATCAAGAAAACTGGTCTTACGACTTAAACGATCGTGAGAAATCATTTCTCTTTCTTGTCAACATTATTTGTTTAAGTGCTTCATAATTATTGCTAAGTAGAGTCTGATTGCAATATCGAGATTTTATAATTTAATCAAATAAATATTTAAACAGTTACATCGGCTTTCGTGCAATCTTAATTGAACTTTAATCGGCTTTCAAATCGGTATATATTTTTTATTTAAATAAGAAGTTAATAAATTAATATTTTAATGAAAAATTTTATATTGTATTACAAAATGTTATTTACACACTAAATTTAAATCAGTAAAAATTGACTAATTCGAAATAAATTATGACTAATACAAATAATCGGGATTTGACGACTCACTCACTGATGAAATCAGTAATTTCAAATTTTTTTAATTTGTATTTAAATTATTATTGAATAATAATTTGAATAAAATTAATTGAAAAATTAATATTCCTCATTTTTTATGATGAAAAAATCTAATGAAACAAATTAATTATTAAGTGAAAGTTTTAATTT
>JAAAKG020137762.1:0-12820 GCA_010014905.2 Druon quercuslanigerum
TTTTCTCTAGAGGTACCGGTCCCACGACTTTCCGGAGATGAACAACTCCCTTGCTAGGCTAGTGTTCACCGCATGGGACACCGAGGCTCTTCCAGAGTGCGAGGCGGGAATCGAACCCGCAAGACGACAGAGTGGGTCCACAGCCTGCGCTTTAGCCCCCATGACCATCGTCCCACTAATTATATGGTATTGTAATATGGAGTTGTACACCGAGTTTAAAGAATCTCTCATAAATTTATGTTAAAATCTCTAATATAAATTTCACGAGAATCTTTTTAATTAAAATATTAAATTTCGTACAGACCACAAAGATTGACCGATTTGGACAAAAAAATTGAAAAAAAAGTTCATAAGATTTGTAAGAGAGCTATCGATCCTGATTTTTTGAAAATTACAATTTATTTTTCATCTTTATTGAACTCCAAATCATTTATCTTGCAATATTCATATAATCTTAAAGAAATTATTATTATCTCCACAAGCGAGTAGGTAAAGAGGGCCAAATGGATCGAGTAAGCGACTAGCAAAATTTTAATTAAGAGTTACAACGATAAATTTCTGAAAAGTTTCGGAAGCAACAATTC
The DNA here is from genome assembly GCA_010014905.2 of Druon quercuslanigerum. NCBI lineage: Eukaryota > Metazoa > Arthropoda > Insecta > Hymenoptera > Cynipidae > Druon > Druon quercuslanigerum. The sequence continues at coordinate 585 of JAAAKG020137762.1, forward strand.
CTCTAAATTATAGTTGAACTTTAACTCTTCTTAAATATCATTAAAAAGAGAGTTTATAATCTATAGTTGATCCTAGTCATAATAAGTATAATACATTCTTAGTCTAAATAGAATAAGGGAAAACAGGAATTCAGATGTTCAGTTGGCCTAATTGTAATATGGGATGGTACAACGAGTACAAAGAATCTCTTATAAATTTATGGTAAAATCTCTCATATAAATTTCCCAAGAATCGCTTCAATTAAAATATTTAATACTTCTAACGACAGATGCAAAGATTATAATCAATATCCAATATAACCAGAAAAACGCAGATATTAGTTTTATTATTATGTTGCACTTACGCTCAAAATACAGTACACCCACTAACACAAGGAATATAACCTTATAACAAATTTTCATTTTTTTATTAGCTCTCACGGTGGTGGAAAAAAGGAATCGGACTTTTTCAATAATGTCGTGTGACGTGACAATACAGGCGACTGTCAAATGTACTAATGTCAATCTAAGATGGAAGATTTTTAATTATGTGTTAGATTTATTATCCATAGAGAATCATAAATAAGTCAAGATTATAATGCGTGTATAAAATTACATCACTGAGGCAGCAAACATTTAAATTGAAATTATTATTTTTTTATGATCAAACTTTATCTTAAACAAGTCACCGACTTAAAATATTTATTAATTATAACATTAAAACAGAAAAATAATGTAATAATGTCACATGGAATAATTTAGTATAAGACCGCGATCGAAAAACGTTTTTATAATTCTTGAAACAATAAAAAAACATTTTGAAACTTTTAGGTAGACTAAGTAATGCCACGTCAACCAAAATATAGTACTTATAATTAATTACGTCGTAATAGTAAAATTATAATTATCTATAGGTGTATTTTTTCATAGAAAACAAATAAACAGAGTTACAGTATTTCTAAAATAAAAAACGAAAATGAAAATATTGAGCCAAAAAATCACTATAAAAAAAGTCAAGAAACTAAAAATATTTATCTTTAAACACTTTACAAGATTGCCAGAACAACTTGTTGAATTTTCTGTAAAAATAGAAAACTCTTATTATGATCGTACAAAAAAAAAATAAGTAAAAAATTTAATTTTGTGGTTAAACTATACAAGATAGTAAAAAAGAGGAACAGAACAAAATTGTGCATTCAAAAAAAAAATAAGAATTTGTTATTAACTTTTCTGTAAACTAACACAAGCACATTTGGCTTTAAGGGATCCTCCATAATCTACATTAATAACTTTGACTATTTAGTCCCCCCCCCCCTCCTAGTTAAATAATGAAGCTTTGGCATTCCCTCTAAAGCAACGTTTCCACAAATCCACTGTCAACAGAGGAAAAAGAGTAATACAAAAAAAGAAAAATAATAAATTACTTTCTAAACAAATAAATGTAAATATCGTATCAACAACAAAGTCAACTATACTGTGGCTATTTTATTTTAGATCAGGTGTACATGTGGATCATGTAATTTTTGGATTCGAAAGGAAAAGTAATTTTCAATTGAAAATGGAAAGTCTGGATAATTATTTATTTGCTGAAAGCTTTCGAACACTTGAATTCAAGCTAAAAATATATGTGAAAGAAGAACCTATAAAACTCATAAAACGATTTATCCATTTCACAGGATATCACACAATATAAGGAAAAACTTAACTCAGTATTAAAGGTATTTAGGACTTTTAGAAGCTTTCAAAAAAATTAAAAATATTTTTTAAATTTTCCGAAATTATTCTCAGTTATAAAATATACTTAATCTCTTCTATACGTTTTAACTGTCTGTGAACCCTGTTATCTGTCTCTCATCCAATATTCGACTAATATTCATAATTTTCTAAATAATAAATTTATTTTATAAAAATAGTTTTAAAGTCAGACTTAAATTTAAGTTGCTTGAACCATACCATTATCCTTAAATGTTTTATTTTTGTCATTTGTCGAAAGATTGCAATATTTTTGTAGGTGCTACTTTAAAAAAAAAACCTTTAATTTTCAAGCAGAATATAATTATTTACCAAAATTTATTTTATTTTACTGATTGTATTATGCTTTTTATAGGAAAAGTTTACAAAATTCGTTTTCCTTCCATTTTTTCAGAGCCTTACATGATATGCCTTATCTGCTTGTTTCGCTAGAACATCTCGCTTACACTTAAGATCGGTACTTGACAAATCTGACCAACCGCGATACAACAGAAAATAAATTTTTTTTACTTATTGGGTGATTTCCAAGTGAATTTCAGGCAAAAAATTTGTATACAAAATAATTCGTAAAATATAAAGATATTTGACTGTTAAATTATATTTTTTCCCCTGAAATTCCATGAAATAATTTTAGATCTCTTTAAATCCTTAAAAATTCGCCGAAACTTCTTGTTTTCAGGAAAATTCTTTTAAAAGTATAGTAATTTTACGCAATGTTCCTAATGTTTTAGTAGGTATGGAAATTCAGTAAAAATCCTTTAAAATGATGGGAAGTTTCAGAAAATAATTAAAAATATAATAAAACCTTTAAAGGTCCTACGATATCATCTAAAATCACTAAAAGGTTTGGGAAGTTCTTTTCAGCTCCATTAAATTACTGCAAACACCTTAAAATGCTTTCGGATATTTAAAATAATACAAAATCTCGGTTGGATTGCGTAAATATCGTGTATATATAAGAACTACACTATAAAAATATTAATAATATAACCATTTTATTCCGGTAATTATGTATTTATTTATTAAATTGCGTTATACAGAAGGATAACAATCAAATTTAAATTGTAATATATGAGGTCTTGAAAAGTAGATCTAGTTGATATTTAGATTTATAAAATAAATTAAATTTTGAACATTAAAAGGTGTAATTGAATAGAAACAAGCATAATAATAAAATAAGATCGTAGTACTTAATATCGCCAGTATAAACAATATCTTTTCATAGCGAATATGTATAAAATTACAGAAAAAGAACATAGAATAAACCTAATGAAAATTTTGTGGTGGGTAATTTTATGAATTTAGAAAATAAAATTGATACCTCTTGAAATTGTCTCGTGCTTCATGATTGAAACTACTGTAAATCTGATCTATACACACCTTTATTTGGGACATGTACATATATACAATAGAGGTCTAGTATATCGGCTTCTCTACCTCTACTCGTATTTATATGTTGATGCTCGTTTACATCGTATGCTTCAAAATTTATTGCTCTATAAATTTGATTATTTCCTATTTTCATAAAAGCTTCTTGTGGGACATGAAGATTAGAAACATATGGGTACAGTGGAGGAAATTCATAGAGAGGTGCAGCATAACGATGGTGCTCATCTGTTCGTAGATAAAAGTAATATCTAGGAAAATCTCGATTTATGTCTAAGAACCAGGATACAGATGCAGAGGGCGTGGAAACAATAGGTCCATCTATAGTATTGTCGTCCCTCAGTCTTACAAAAAGATTGTCATCTGGTAACGGAGGGAATCCTGATATTCCACCTGCAACTAATTGGGAAAGGAAAAGTTTACAATAATGCTTTGAGATTTTATACAGTATTAGCTTAAGTTTTTTGAAATTTTAAACAGTCAAAGGTTAACAAAGAATATAGTAGGTGCTCACGAAAGGAAATCTGCCTTCTTCGAAGTAGAGGTAACCGTGAAGGAATGGTACAGACTATTTTTCTTATTTAAGTTTTCAATTCTAGGTTCGTCTGAGTACCAAGTTGGTTGTTAGTTTAATATTTGAAAAATTAATAATACAAAACTATAACTATGGCTTGGGTTGGCAAGATAATTAGGAAAAACAAGGCATATAAGAAAACTAGATATTTAATGTGTAACAGAAAGAAAGAAAAAGTGATGCGATAAAAGAGACGTGTGTCATGGAGAGATAAAAAATGGACTCAAAAGTAATATAAATATGTACGACACTAAATAAAATTAATATTAATAGAAAATGAGTTATGCTGATCCTAAATTCTATTTTTAAATGAACTTATGATCGAATAATTCTGATTTGAGAATCTTTCAAAAACTGTAAACCTGTGGAATAATGAAGTTTATTTTTTGTATATCTAATATTTTTTATTCTGTCAAAATTGCAATTTTCGATTTTGTAATTTTTTCCAATTTTGTAAATGCTATAACTGGTAATGTTTGGTTTTTTGACGCTAATCGTAAAAATAGCTTTAAAAACATTAACAAATTAAATTTTGAAAACCTCTGACATTAAAAGAAAAAAAAATTACAAGACCAAGTTTGTAATGAGAATGTGCACATACAGCGGGCAGTTTTTTTTGAACTGTTAATAATGTTTCTGACAATTAAAGTGAAAACGACGCATCCTATTAAAAAGATCTTTTTGAAGTGCACAATTTTTATTTACACATCATTTACATTATTTTGCATAATTTGACCGTAAAATGAAATTCTTGCATTTTCCATTATTTTTTATGCAGTTAAAATTTAAATTTTTGATTTTTTAAGAAAATTCAAAGAGTTGCTACGATAATCTTGTAGGGCATTCATAGGGCAACTTTTGTTTTCTCTTGACTTTAAATTCTATAACTTTGTTAATTTTTGATGTTATGAAAAAATTCATCAGGATAAATTTTTCTACTTTTTAAATACTACAAATATCTGCATATGAAATTTTTAATTATTGAAAAAAGTGGTCTCTAAAATATTCAAATTGCGCTCACATTTTAACTTTTTATCCAAAATGGCTAGCTAACGCAATGGACCCTTTTTTTAGGACACTAAAAGGGTGTACCAAAGGCCAATCTAATAGAAAGATTTTTTAAAAGTTATCGTGACATTTGACAAAAACTGCGGAGGTCAAATATAACACAAATCTAATATCTTTTTTGATGAAAATGTAATAATAAATCATAATTGGCTGATGTTTCAGCCAATAAGTAATAATTTGAAGAAAAAAGCGCTATAACGGGCCTTTACCGTGAAGCGAGTAGTTCTGTGTAACGAAAAAGATCGTAAAAATTAGTTAATTGATACACATTAATTAATAACGAAATTAATTAGATAAGAAGAAATTTAATTATTGAATGATAATTAAATAAGTAAATGTAATGAAAGGAATAAAAATTATTTTAATAAAAATGATTGAACGGGATGGACATGAAAACTGAAAAGCTAGTGAAGTTCGAATACTACCACTTATCAAAAATATGCACGGTTAACCAAAATTCAAGCCAAGATTAAAGTGGTTAATTGCACACTTTATATTAAAAATTGTCTCTAGTTTAGGATTAAACCTTATAGGACAATTGTCTTTATTTTTTAAAATGACAACTAATTCAAATCGGAATTTTCTATCGCCATCAGGCAAGTAGCCTGGAAAAAATAAAAACGGATTAAACATTGAGAGTAATCGGGATAGATCCAACCTAAACAGAAACCACCCTGCTTCAATTGCAACGGCGATGATCATCCTTAAAAAAATGTCGAACTAGGTGGCATAACTTATACTACGACTGCGGCAAGGCGTATTAAAACACAAGCAGGTGTGACTCAGACTATTGCTAAGAAAACAAGTAAAGGAGAGAAAACTGTTGTTTGACGCTGCTGGCTTTGTCCATAAGCCGACCAAAGCTAAGACAACTCAAGCAGACATTAGCTTGCTAAATTCAACGACCCAAGACAAACAAATAAATAGAACAGTGGATGCAACATGGTTAATTCAACAACAAATCATCGACAGCGCAGTTCAATCAACCACTGCTGTATAGAAACTTCAGGAGTTGCGGACAACTCTCATAAATTAAACTTAAAATAACGAGCCGGGAAAGACTCTAATCAATTCTGTTACGCTTAAGAAAAATCTGACACCAGTAAGGCACAGATCGTGAACGATATGAACTAAGATATTTTCAATCTTAGTGCACCCTTTAATCCCAAGCCAAGTAAAGGTACAGCTAACTCTTACATGGAATAATGGACATTTGAACTCCTCAGATTCCAGTCCGGATAATACCATGCTTCACTGACCTGTGTGTGTAAAGCATGGACTTTTTCGAGGAGTTTAGTCTTATAATCCGCGAGAAAGAAAACGAAATCCGTTAGAGAATTGCCATCTTGTTGGAAAAGGAATAGGGGCAACTCAAAAAATTCTTAAAACGAATACTGCCTTCTCCTCTAAATAAATTAACTGCGTCTAAGTTCGTCGAGCCCATGGTCTTCACCCAGGGAAGTTATCCAATAAGGCAAAGGAATTACTGCATGTTACCAAAGCTTCATGAGGCATTAATCGGAGAAGCTTAGAGATGATCGAAAACAATGTAATTGAGCCTTTATGCATATGATGCTGAAGGTTGGGAAACTAGGTTTTCGAGGGTCGAACGCTGAAGATATATAATCACAAAATAGCAACATGTGGCCCTTCTGAGACAATCTAAAGGTATAACAATAAATATATAACCAGGATCTCAGGGACGTTAAGTTCAAAGTAGGAGACCTGGTCAAGAAGCCAGCACATTTTTATTCTCGGAAGAATAAAAACATCTCGCGTCAATTGATGAAATTATTGGTAGGGCCGCAAGTGGACGTAGGTGTCTGCTGACGTAGGTGTCTGCTGACGTGGTGTCTAAGCGTTATCATCTAAAGAAGTCAGTTTGAAGGAGCTATATCATGTTTTTAAATTGTTTAAATATGTTGACCGAGGATGAGGTACCTATGCCGGAAAATTTTGCAGCTTTAAACCGGGAACTTCTCGCGATTCATGACTCGGATGGGGAAGGTGAACGGACCGCTCAGGGCGGAACCCGAAGATGAAATGGTTTGGGCTGCGAAACATCATCTTAAACAATCAACCAATTATCAGATTGATATGCATAGGCTTAAAAGTTTCAATTAACGAGAGTCAAGTATCTGTAGTTGAGCCTAGTCAACATTTTTGAAGTAAAGCACATATTAATTTTATTCTTATTTTACATTTACGTTTAAAGTGCAGGACCCCAACTAATATGAGTAATGTAACCTGAGAATGAATCTTCATTTTTTTCAGCACGCACAAAGATTTAGAACAAAAGTCGGACTTTTACAAGAACGTTATCTAATCTGACTACATAAGCGGCTGCCACATGGAGTATGTTTTAAAATTAATGTCACGTGGAAGAATTTAGTATCAGAGCGCGATTGCGAAAACATTTTCGTCATTGTTAAAACCATAAAAAATATTATGTATTACTTTGAATTACTTATATCATAATAATAAAACTAGAATTAGCTATACTCATTTTCTGTGTATTTCTATGTGTTGCCTTTTTTCCAATTTCTTCAGAGAACGTAAAAGGTTAACGTAAAATTGTATTTCCTTTTTTGTCAATTTTTGACATTATAAGAACTTTTGAAAACTTTTAAAATTAAAAGACAATTTTAAACTATAATTTTATCATATGAAGCTTGTATTTTAGTATCAATGATCTGCTGGACAACCGAAATCAATATTTTCTAGGAAATTCTTTCTAGGAAATCATAACCGCCTGCATGCATGTTTACAACATTTTAATTGATGCAAACTCCTGCAGAGAACAATGGAGGCGCTGTTTCCGGGATTTTTTCTTCTGTGCTTTCTAAATCCAGACTTTTAAGAGTAAGGATTGGATTCATGTTTCTGCAGGAGTTTGCCTTAATTTGATGATCGATCGTAAAAAGGATTTTTTATTTGGAAGTTAATCTCATTTAAATTTCTTAAATTACAAGTTTTTATTTGCGTATTCTTGGGAGACAACACATGTTGTCTCATAGATGTATATTTTCAAAAACGATTGCAAAGAATACCGAATGGTGCTTTACAACATTATTTTATTTAACTTTAAATAAAGTACTGCAATTCTTTGTTTAGAAATGATCATAAAACATGTGAACTGGTGGGAAATCTGTAAGCGCTTATTGAGGGTATATCTTTAAAGGCGGACAGTTATTTATTATTTTTATGTTGTTTTTACAAATGAAACAAAATGCGTTTGAGACTGAAAATATTTTGCATTTTTCTATATTTATTTTTTAAAATAAAGTTAGTAATTACAACATATGTTTATTTTATTATTAGATGTTTATGACACGTATGTTCTCAACAGTTTTTGCTTAAGAGGTTCTAATAGCAATTGTGCCAGCTTTTACATTAAACCTCTTTTTTATTCAATGCTGTACCTGACGATGCTTCAACTTATTGTATCATATATAAAGTATAATAATTCTGAAATATTATTAAAACTGTTTCTTCCCATTTTCCTCTTGGGCTGTTTATTTTTAGAAAAATATGTAACGTGCTATAAGATAAGGGCCAACTTTGTCAGTTTGAAAAACTGGCATGTGCAATTAGAGCACGTATTATATTTTTTCTTCAAAAATAAAATTTAGTTATTTTCAAACTCTAATGCCACTAAATGAAGCACAGATTGCCATACAATTTTCTGTCTAAAAGAAAAAATATTTTCGACCCTTGCTCAAAATAGCGCGAATAAGATCTACAATCATACAAAACATCTTTCCAGCAAATAAGTAATAGACCTAAATAACGTGGAATTCACGACAATATATTACTTTTCGGAGTTTTTCTGATCTTTATTTTAGAAGTATATGTATGCATAGTCTTTATTTGTATGAGAATTACTGATTCATACAGAGCAGTCATCGTTTCTAAGAATGACAATCAACATTGCAAAAATTATCAAATATTGTATACCGATAATTTTTCAGTTCTTCTACAGTTGTACGCTTAATTATATATAATTGTATAAAATATGAATACAAAACAACAATATTTTAATCCTGGAGGGACCAATTATATGTTTTCTTATTAATGCCAGTTGTTTTTAATGGATCTAGTTCACTTAAATCTTAATAACATTTTCTGGATATCTATCATCTGGCATCTTCAAGATCTTTTTATTTCAATTAGAAATTCAACTAAAAACTCAACGCTCCAGCTGAGAGGCACCAGCCTTTATTCTAAGTTCATTCTTTACAGTACTTTTTGGTTATAAGGCTTTGGAAAAGCCTAACAACATTTACAAAAAATTCAAATTGAATGAAGGTTTTTTTTTTGAAAATTACAATTTTTGTTTCGTCTATATTCAACTCCGAATCATTTATCTCACAATATTCACATAATCCTTAAATAAATTATTATATGGTATTGTAATATGGAATTGTACACCAAGTTTAAAGAATCTCTTATAAGTTTATGTTAAAATGTCTAATATAAATTTCACAAAAATCGTTTTCTTTCAAATATTAAATTTGAGTATCGGCAGAGACAAAGATTATAATTAATAGCCAATATTACCGGAGTAAAAAAAATATTAGTTTTATTATTATGTTGCACTTACGTTAAAAATACAGTACACCGACTAACACAAGGAATATAACCTTATAACAAATTTTCATTTTTTTATTAGCTCTCACGGTGGCGGAGAAAAGGAATTGGACTTTTTCAATAATATCGTGTGACGTGACAATATAGGCGACTGTCAGATGTACTAATGTCAATCTAAGATGAAAGATTTTTAATTATGTGTCAGACTTATTATTCATAGAGACTCATAAATAAATCAAGATTATGATGCGTGTATAAAATTATATCATTAAGGCAGAAAAAATTAAAATTAAAATTATTATTATTTTTTATGATTTAACTTTATCATTAACAAGTCACTGACTTAAAGTATTTTCCAATTATAACTTCAAAACAAAAAAATAATATCATAAAGTCACATGCTATAATTTATTACAGGAACGCGATTGTAAAACATTTTTATTATTCTTAAAACAATAAAAGAATATTGTAAAAGTTTTAAATAGTTCAAGTAATGCCAAATCAGCCAAAATACAGTACTTATAATTTATTGCGTCGTGGCAGTGAAATAATAATTATCTGTAGGTGTACTTTTTCATTAAGTAAATGAAAAGAGCTACAGTATTTCTAAAATAAAATAAAAAACGGAAATGAGAATTTCGATCCAAAAAACGCACTATATAAAAGTCAGGAAAATAAAAACATTTTCCTTTCAACACTTTAAAAGATTGTTATAACAACTTGTTGCATTTTCTTTCAAAATAGAAAACTTTAATTATGATCATACAAAAAAAATAAATAGTAAAAAATTTTATTTTGCGGCCAAACTATACAAGATAAAAAAAAGTGGAACATAGCAAAATTGTGCACTCAAAAAAGACATAAAAATTTGTTATTAACTTTTTTGTAAACTAACACCAGCATATTCGGCTTTAAAAGTCTAAAGAAAAGAGATAATTTCCTAACGAAATAGTTGATTTCTATACCAGAAAGAATTAATTATTTTTAAAAATATTAGTTTTCTAACCGAAAAGGTTCATTTTAAACAAAAGAAATAAAGTTTGTACTAATTTTTTAACAAAGAACGTTAATTTTCTTAAAATAAAGCAACTAAATTTCTAACTAAAGAAAAAAACTTTAACAACAAAAATTAAATTAAAAAGAGTATTTCAACTTTGAACCAAGTAGTTAGATTAAGGACCAAAAAAAATTACTTTTTATTAAATAAGCTTCTGGTAATGACAAAGCAATGTAAACAAAAATAATTGTTGGTTCAAGATCTCTTAAGGATTAGGCAAGGAAATCGAAATTTAGTAAAATCCAAGACGACTTCAGAGTTTTTTATTTTTCTAAGAAGTTTGTATGTTAATTTACAATAACTGTAGGGAGCAAATCATTACAAAAATTGTTTATCATGGTAGTTTTTTTATAATGCTAATAATGTTGTAAATTACTTTACAATACACTTGGAACATATATCCTAACAGAAGAACTATGCATTTTTCCCAACTAATATTAATATACACATCCCTCAATAAATTCATCTATTTTCATGAAACTCGGTTACTATATACATAAGGTGTATAAATAAGAATTTGTTATATGGGTGAGATGAAAAGTACGCTCTTATTTTGTCATTATGATTTTTGATATTTACTCAAAATTTTCTGCTGTAAACATTCACGATATTTTCATGTTAAAATATTAACTAGAGCTACTCTTCGAAGCCTGAAATATTGCAAAAAATTAAATATTATTCTTTTATATATTACAATTATTTAAACAAATACACTATTGCAAGAAGAAAATTGTCATGTAATTTAGTTCTTCGCTCCTTTCATCTGTATATAATAATTACAGAAGAAGACTGTAATTTAATATTATATCAATGATTTTGTGAGAATTTAAAAGTTTGAAGTAATTGAAATGTATTGCAAAGAGTTTCCCAAATTTTTCAAAAGCTGGAAAGGATTTTGCAGGACCTTTAAAGACCTAGATGTATTTTGAACGATTCCAGGGAACTTCTAAGACTGACCAATTTTTTTTATGGGATTTTAATATATGAGGCGCCGGATTCAAAAAGGAGATATAGAATTATTTTGCTGGAGTGGGGAGGCTCCTAAGCTCCTGAAAACGAAGTCTTGAATTTTAGGTTTTGAAATGTATATTCTGAATAAACATTTAATTTCGCATCTTTTTCTTCTCTTGAAAAAAGTTGCAGCTTTTTTATTTTTCGAATTATTTACGAAAAACTGTTTTTTTCTCTGATCAAAATATTTTGATTTTTTTCACTTCAACTGGCAGCGAAATGAAAAGTTTGTGATATTTTGTGATAAAACTTATCAGCAATATGAATTGCTATTTTCTGCGACCGATGGCGTTATCAAAACATCAAAATGTTTATTTAAAAATTGTTATTAATTTCTTTCCAAGACGGTGCATAATTCGCGCACAAACAACTTCTATCCTTTGAGGAGTCGAGCGAATTTTGAGCAAGCGAAAACTGTCAGCGAGAAAGTTGTTCAGAAAGGTTCAAGAAAGTTTTCTAGAAAGTTTTAGATCAATTGCAACAGTAGTTAACAAACTGTTGATAGTTTAAATTGCCGGCGCGATGGATTTTCTTCCGCGAAAACTGCGCCCTGGCCAGTAAGCCGCTACCCCAGCGTAATTAAAATATGAGGAATATGGAAAATCATGTTTCATAATAAATAGATCTTCTCTGATAAAAATATTTTAGTTTTGCCAGTTCTAGGAGCATGAACTTCATAAATGTCTTAAAAATAAAGAATCTCTATATTTATTTTTGCTTGTATTCGACGTGTCCTTCGTCAGACCTCTATTTGTAAATATACTTATATATGCTTTTTGGTTGTTTCTTTACCAAAACTAAATACATTAGTTTAGTTCA